>CVMT01000002.1:4140069-4298084 GCA_000985935.1 Talaromyces islandicus | reverse complement strand
TTTTTTCCTTTTTTTTTTTTTTAAATTTTTTGCTTTTTTTTTTTTTTTTTTTTTTTTTTTGTTTTTAATGCTTAAATGCTAAGTGTAATCAGGGTCTGACGAGGTCAATTTTTGCGCATTTGTCGCGCGTCTTTCGACCACCGAAATACTGAATTATTTCGATGGCCTCAACTATGCAATCTGGACTATGCGAGATAATCTGGAGGAGGAGCATAACGATGGAGAGTATTCTAACGATGCTATCAGCTCATCAGCTATGTGGATTATATGTGCTGGTCAATGGCTATTCAATGAGCTTGTCCAGTTTCCAAGAAATATCAATGATGAGTATTACGAGTCTGCGTGGAAAGTTGGTCCACTATATCAAGGTCCAATAATAGGTCTTGAAAGGTGGAAGTTCTGGCAGAAAGCGTTCACTGTAGCAGCGGAAAGCTCAAACGCGAATGATGAGTGTAAAAAGAATGCTCTCAAGGCTGCGAACTTAATGGAGGTCATTGCACGAGATTGCAAGTGGTAGATTTGATCATTCTGTATTATGTTTCTCCGGCTTTATTTTGTTTCGTGTCTGCGCTTGCGCTTTTAATGTTGGTCGTTTTGTTTTCACGTTGTTTGGTATGTGTGAAATCAAAATGCTTTATCTCATTACCTGTGACTTTTTGAATCTCCAGATGTCGCTTGATTGAATTATCTTTAATAGATTATAATGAAAATTATATATATTTTCTAGAACTACACCAGACGTCATATGCAAATACAACCATGTGGTTTTATGGTTATCACGTAGTTCATCACAAAATATAGATAGTTTTGCACAGGCTCTGTAGGCAGGTAACCAGCAAAAATCTTTAATACACTTAATCATGCAGTTAGAAGACTATTTTAAAGACACAAGATGTCGTTTTCTCCATAGTACTGTCTTGAATTATTGTATATGTGGAACGGCGTTGCTGTCAAATCAGATCAATTTGCGGTGTCCTGCTTCGCCCACATCCCGACCCCGACTTCACTTTTCCCTCTATCAATTTCGTTGGTTGGTTTGTCCTGGCTTTTAAGGAGTTCTGGTGTGGTGTCATCAACTAGAGAAAATACTTCAGCTCCGGCAACACATTGCACATGCAGCATCTAATAGGGGTTGAATTAGAAGTACGTAGTAATATAAGACTTTTGGACTAGATGCAAAAAGAAGTTTCTCTACGGTATACAACGAAAATTCCCTTCAAATCATCAATATTTTGGTACGAATGGCGGCATTTGTTCAATACCATTCGTTTCTCTGGTCACAAGACCAATACATATAATCCCAAGAAAAACAAGGAAAAAAAACGCCAGTCCGGTCTATATTAATGACATGAAAATGAAAGTCTATCATCACAACTTTCTAAAACATTAGAACATAAAAACGAAGCTCAAGCAAATAAAAAGGAAGGCTCAAGGCGTCGTGGAAAAAATGAAAACAAAAACAAAAGGAACAAAAAAGTCATAATTAGGCTTCATCATCAGTGTCCACAGGTTTGGGAGTTCCCTTAGGAGAGTTAAGCCATTCAATGTGACGCAGACGCCGACGGGCCTCACGCTCCTTCAACTGAGCGCGAGTCAGCTTCTTCTTCTTTCTGGCCTTGAACTTCAACTCCCCGGTGTCCTCGGCGCCAGAGTTCGCGGCGGATGGAGCAGCGCTGGACACAACTGAGCTGGCTACGGTGCTGGCAACAGTGCTACCAGGGACGGGAGAACCAGGCTGGCTGTCTTCGAAGCGATCAAGCGAGACCGCCGCGTTTGTGCGGTGAGTGATGCGACCGTCGGCGATGTGGATTTGTTCGGGGCATAGGGCACCCACGAATTCTTCGTTGTGGGAGATCATGACAACACCGCCCTTGTAGTCTCGAATAGCGACAGCCAAGCCTCCGAGAGAGTCGCGATCCAAGAAGTTGGTGGGTTCGTCCAGAACGAGCAAGTGAGGGTTGTTCCACATGGCACCAGCCAACACAACCTTGACCTTTTGCCCACCTGACAGACCAGAAATCTCGTTGTGATTGGCGATTTCAGGGTCAAGACCAACGTCCTCGAAATGTTTGGCGATGACCTTGGGCTCAAGAACACGGTATCCTAGACCTTCACGGGATGCTTCATGATCATCGAATTCTTGGACCAGTTTGGAGAATCCCAGCGAAGTCAAGGTTTCGCGAGAAATCATAGTATTGTATTTGGGAAGGAGTCCCACCCACTTGACTTCGTACTGGAAGGACTTCTTCCACTTTTGGCGACCGATAAGTGCTTCAATACGGCGGCCGCCGCTGCCATCACCGAGGTCGACAGGTTTCTCCATCTGCTCACGTTCTTCGTCGGTCAGAATGCGGGTCTGCTTAAGGTAGACCTCACGGTCATCACCGTTGGCATATCGCCATTGCAAATACTGGTTGGGAGTCTTCTCAAGGTGCATTTCGACGTGCTCTAGAGCATGCTGCTTGATGTAACCAATTCGAAGATTGGGGTGTTTTTCGACTCGGCCAGTCTGAGGAACAGTTTCACCCGTGAGCATCTTAATGAATGTCGACTTTCCGGCACCATTGCCTCCGATAATAGCAGTGCGTGACGAAAGAGAAAGCGTAATGGAAGCGTCTTGGAGAGATGGTTTGCTGGCTCCAGGGTAGGTGTATGAGCAATTGGTCATACGCAGAATGGCTCTCGTTTGTGATTTGATACCCGACAAGATACCCGGAGGAGGGAATTTGAACTGGACATTGGATGCAGAGAGAGTATAGTAACTCTTTCCTTCGGGCTTAACCTTGACAAAGGCTGCGAGGTTACCTTTGTAGCAAACAAGCTTTTTGCTTTCATAGTGATAAATGTCGGTGCAGACTTCGTCCAGGAAACCGGAGTCGTGACTGACAATCAAGCTAGTGATCTCAGTGTGCGCTTTCAAGTACTCCTGCAGCCACTTGACATTGGCGACATCCAGGTGATTGGTAGGTTCGTCAAGCAATAGGACATCGGCTTTCATAAGCATGGCACGCGCAAGAGCAAGTTTCATCTTCCATCCACCAGACAGAGATCCGACCTTTTGCGACTGTCGGCCCTCTGGGCCATCGGTAAAGCCGAATTCACACAAAACCTTTGAAATTTCGTCCTTGCTGACTTGCTGAAGTTCCGGATCATTGGCGCAAAATTCCAAGATGCTGAGCTCGGCACTTTCGCCTTGGTTGTGCTCAACGAAGCAGGTTCGGAGAACTTCCTTGGGAGGGAAACCTTCTAACTTTCCGTTTGCGATACTTCGCATCAGAGTTGACTTGCCAGCACCGTTGCGACCACACAGACCATAGCGATGGCCTTTCAGGAGTCGGAGGTTGGTGTGGGACAACAGGAGCATACCACCATAGGCAAGAGAAAAGTCGGCATTGACAATCTCAACTTCGCCATCATCCTCCTGAACAGGTACACCGAACTTTCGATGATCTTCTTCAATAAAGTGCTGCTGGACTTCAGAAGCCACGGCATCGTTTTGTCCGTCCTGGATAAAGGTGCGTAGATAAGGTCCCACGCAATCAGGAATGCGATCGAGCATTCTGACATTGACATCTTCACGGACCATGCCAGCGATGTACGACTTGACATTGTCAAAGAAGGCCGCCTCGCTAGGATTTGCTGCACCACCATGAGCGATAATCTTGGCGTCCAAAATCTTAAGCACATCTTCTGGGCTGGTCTTGACAATGGCACCGTCGGACACATCCCCGTTATCGTCACCCATAGCTTTATGGATAACATCGAGAGCTCTGGTAGCTAGCTCGCGGACTTCGGGAAGAGAGGCACGGTCCTTTACACCTTGAACACCAGGCTTCAATTTGGGCAGGAAAGTGCGGGCTTCAGTGGGGTCATGGACCAATTTTGTCAAGTTCTCAACAACCACCACGGTCTGGCGGAGAACTTCCTGAGAGGTGGTTGGCGTGTTGAGGGATCGCTCAAGAAGGGGCGTCAAGAGTGCAAGGACCGGAGAGGTAACAATGGCGACGAATGTAGTCTGTGACAAGGCGTGGATCGTCTTCTGCAGACTCTCGGAAGATGGCTTCTCCATGGCCGTGATCAGAAGCGGAATGCGGGGAAGAACATCTTCGTTCGTGATAAGCGTCGTGACAGCGGTCATTGTCTTGACGGCCTGTTTGGCAACTTCGTTCTTGAGATCGTGCATGCCCGATTCCACAACTGGAATAACTTCCTTAAGAGTATTGCCCATAGCTTCACGGAGGAGATCCTTCTGGCGCTCTTCTTCCTTTGTGCCGGTTCCCATTTGAGCCTTGTTGGCCATTTTTTCCAACAGAGCATATGCGCCCACAGCGCCCTGCCATTTGCCAGTACCTTTGCTCAGATACCGGAGCACAGCGGGGAGAAGTGCATTGACGAGAGACTCAACCTTGAGGGTCACAAAGAGTGCATCTATAGCATACTGAGCGGCATCGCGGACAACAGCTCCCTTGTCGGAAAGCGCATCCAAGGCAAGGTTGAGAAAACCACCATCCTGAATGAGGAAAACGACTTCACTGAGCGGATCCTTGCCAGGGAACTGTTCGAATAGGGCACCAATTATAAGCATAGCACTCTCTCTTTTCGCGCCATTTTTCTTGTCGGTGGCGGCTTTCTTTACTTCCGGTATGATATTGTAGCTGAAGAGACCCCGCGATCCAACAGAGTTGATGAGAAGATTGGTGAGCGCATACGAGGCGTCAAGGGACTGCTGCGAGGTCTGGGCCGACAATATAGTGTTGAGAAGCGACGAAACTTCCTCGTTCGTGGGAGGCACCGCGGACGGAGTTTTTGAGACTGCGATTGACATGGCTGGGTTTTCGGAGCCGGGAAGAGGATGAGGCATACTATGCACAACGGGAAAAGGAAATTCGGGTATAATGCGAATTATAAGTGGATGATTATGCGCGCTGATGGCTGCAAAGCGAAAACACGAGAATGTTCAGAAAGTTGATATGAATATTTGGTGCCTAAAGCCGCCTGAAGGGCAGGCACTCGGGTGGCGGATATGTACACTGCGGTCGAGTTTGAGGGTAGGCCAGAAAGAATAAGAAGTGGGAAAAGAGCCTGTGATGATGTTCCACCCGTTGAAAGTGCCAGGCGACCCAGGAGAAATGAGAGGAGAGGAGAGGGGAGGGGAGGAGAAGAGAGGAAAGGGAGAGTTGGCTGGTGGTGAAGACTCGCCGCGGGGCTGATCGACTTTTTTTTTTTTTTTTATTTTTTTTTCCCTTAATCTTTTATCAGCGCGCCCCACCTCAAAATCTGTGGGCCAATCATCCGCCATCCTCCGCCTGGCTTACAAACTGATTGGTCGACAGTGCGTGTTTACATCGTTACTTGTTACAGCCCATGCTACTGCGTGTAATGATGGTATAATCGTATAGAACGGTATAGCTGGTGAAGTTTGCTTTTTGCAATTCACTTTTATATACAGGACTACACAAAAGAAATCAGAGGTACAACGCCTACAATGCATATACAACCGCCATTAACAATAACAACGAACGCTTTTAGAAATCTGGGTAAAAGGGTTAGCAGCTGGGACTGGCATTTCAGATAACACAACTCACCTTTTTCAGTGTTTCCCTCGCCCATACTTTTGCTGCCACTGCTTCCGCTCTGAATAGCCCCAAGGATGCCATCCATATACGGGGCTCCGCTCCATTTTTGGTGGGTGAGCACGTCGACTCCCAACTCCTTTTCACGCGATTGGACGAGTCGCACATAGGCGAGCATGCCTTCATCCTTGAAAGCGCGCGAGAGCTCGGTAGTCAGCGTGGCATTCGAATGCACCCCGGCGAGGGAGATCAGCTGGAGTACAAATCTGCTAGGCGTTAGTCCCTTTGTCATTGGAAGAAAGTTGACGAAAATCATACTTATGCTTGGCGAGATCCCAAATAAAGGATTTCAATGACGCTTCGGTGAAGCCTTGGGCCATCCAGTTGAATGACGGGCTGAGATTGTATACAAACTTCTTGTCCGGGTGGACTTGGTGGACATCAGCAGCAAGTTTGGCAGCGTTCTCGACGTTCGGATCACCGGTCTCGACCCAGAGGAGGTCAGCGTAAGGGGCAAATTCCTTCGCTCTCTTAGTGGCTGCGGGGAATCCGGCTTTATAATGATAGAAGCCCTCGCGTGTGCGAGGAATATCGCAGGACCAGACAACAGGTTTGTTGGTCAAGGTATTGGCAAAGGCACGGCGCTGACTCAGAGATAAATCGGGGTTTTCGGTCACCCTGGATTTATATTTGTTGATGGCGTCCTCGGATGTCCCTTCTTGCTGTAGGTGGGCATAGACGGCTACAAAACAACAGGGTCAGTTTCATGGCTAAACGGGGCGAGCCAGATGGGGGAAGTATACCTTCGTCAAGTGTGACGAGCTTGTGGCTCTTGACCCACTTGCTTTCAAACACATCGATTTCCGCTCCTGGGACTCCATCACGTTCCATTGCCTGAAGGGTCTCGGCCAGCGGTTCGCCTTCTTCTGTGACACCGAGGATGAATTCGTGGTCGCGAACATCAATAGCGCTGCTAATCAGTCTTCCGCTCTCGGCATCCGAGCGCGCAATCACCAAGTTCTCGGAGCCCATCAAATCCCATTGGAAGCGAGCAGCTACCAGTCGATTGATGTGCTCGCTAACAGGGACGAGAACTTTTCCGGCCAGATGACCACACTTCTTTCCGCCATGCATTTGGTCTTCAAAGTGTACCGCGGCAGCGCCATTTTCGGCAAAAAGCTTAGCAAGCTTCATCACCGAGGTGAGGCCTCCATGGCCCATGTCTCCGTCGGCAATGATGGGGCGGAGATAGTCAACGTATTCTGTATTTTGCCTCTGCTCTGGGGTAAGTTTTCGCCGGGCGTCCCAGTGTTTGCGGTCGTGCAGTTGCTGAGCCTTGAATAATCGTTCCACTTGGTTGGGCACGGTGTTGTAGGGGTAGTCACCAAAGTCAGGGGAGACCTCGTTGGTGGTGGTCAACAACGATGAGCACGCCCAGCCTGAGAGATACAACACTTCCTGGTTTGGGGCTTGTTGGGTCATCTGCACGGGGTCGACGGCACCCACTTTGTCAAGTGTTACTATTGAATTCAATTGCCGTGGGATACGGGTCTAGTATCTGCTTACTGGTGTGGACGGGTTCGCCTTTGGCAGCTCTCTTATTGAGAAGGTTGAAAAGCTTCCGTGCCATGATCGAACTGGGATAGACCTGCTGGAGCGACCCGCGCTTGCTGACCACATCGGCGGCGCTGTACGGGCGCTTGATGCCTTCATATCGAGGACTCTGCCACCAGGCTTCTACATCCTTGATTTGTTTCTCGAACAGAGCATCCTCGGCCGCACCAGCCTGCTCGGTCGTCGACAGCAAGTGGAATGAGTCGGACGAAAGGGCTGTTGACACTGGAGGCTCAACTGGAGGCAGCGATGTCGCGGACATCCGAGGATAACCGCACGCGAAGGTTCTGCGAACAACAGTCGTCGGGCGCGACGCAAGTCGAGGGAGTCGACGCGAAACGTTTCGAATCATCGTCCGTGGGGATAATCAATAAAAGAAAACGACACAGTTTGCGATGGGCGTGTGCTGGCAAGAACTGGGAGTGCAAGTTGTTAGCCAGGCTCAGATCGCGGACAGAAATGCGACCGCTAGTTCGCCGCCCCAGCCAGGACAGAGTATACGCACAAACAACCAACACAATCACGACCAGAAAACAACTAGCTCCGGTGGCTAACGAGTGCCAGTTGGGTATAGTATCAAGAGACCGCACGGTGTCGTTCGACCACAGAGATAAAAAGCGAGTGACGCAGCGAAACTCGGACCGAAGATCGCACAAGGCAGGAACCTCGGCAGCGGCATTTGCCCCGTTCCCCCGCGGCCAACCGGGCTGGCTGCTTGCATTCCTGTCGGCCGTCGAGCGGTCACACTCGTCTTCTTTTCTGGTGAAAAGCAAGAATCTGGTTTCTCAGCTCCCTGGGAATTTATACCTTGTGCAGCTCCGCATTATTTGCTTTGTAGCCGTTGCCTTCGAGTCGGCGCGAACCTGTCCATTCTATCCTCAAACCCCGGATTCCGTATACTCACTAACTTCCATACCCCGCGATCCACTCACTATCCACACAACTCTCTCGCCATGATCGCGCTGACTCCCAGAACAAGCAGCCATGCCCTGAGGCTGGCTCGCGTAAGTCTACGTGCAATTGAATTTACCATTTGCGGATGCTAATATGGTGGAAATAACAGTCTGTCTCTCGCCCATTGACTGGGTTCTCTCGCACATACTCGACCGCAGAGCCCGACCTCAAGACAACCCTCAAGGAAGTCATCCCCGAGAAGCGTGAGCTTCTCAAGCAAGTCAAGGCCCGTGGCGACGAAGTCATTGGCGATGTAAAGATCTCCAACGTCATTGGAGGCATGCGTGGTCTCAAGGCCATGGTCTGGGAAGGCTCCGTTCTTGACGCCGACGAGGGGATCCGCTTCCACGGCCGCACCATCAAGGACTGCCAGAAGGAGCTTCCCAAGGGAACCTCGGGCACTGAGATGCTTCCAGAGGCCATGTTCTGGTTGCTCCTGACCGGAAAGGTCCCGTCGACCTCGCAGATTCGCGCCTTTTCGCGTGAGCTCGCCGAAAAGTCGTACCTTCCCCAGCACATCCTCGACCTGTTCAAGTCGTTCCCCAAGGATATGCACCCAATGACACAGCTGTCCGTTGCTGTCGGTGCTTTGAACACCGAGTCAAAGTTCGCCAAAGCCTATGAACAGGGTCTCAACAAGGCCGAGTATTGGGAGCCCACATTCGACGATAGCATCTCTCTGCTCGCCAAGATTCCCCGTGTTGCTGCTCTCGTCTTCCGTTCCAATGAAATTGACGCGGTTGGAGCTCAGAAGCTTGATGTCAACCAGGATTGGTCTTACAACTTTGCTGAGCTTCTTGGCAAGGGCGGCAAGGAGAACGAGGATTTCCACGACCTCCTCCGTCTGTACCTTGCTCTTCACGGTGACCACGAGGGTGGTAACGTCTCTGCCCACGCAACTCACCTCGTTGGCAGCGCTCTCAGCGATCCTTTCCTCAGCTACAGTGCTGGTCTCTTGGGTCTCGCTGGACCCCTCCACGGCCTTGCCGCGCAGGAGGTTCTTCGCTGGATCTTGGCTATGCAGGCCGAGATTGGCACCAAGTTCACCGACAAGCAGGTTGAAGACTACCTTTGGGCCACACTCCGCTCCGGCCGTGTCGTTCCCGGTTACGGACACGGCGTTCTTCGCAAGCCTGACCCCCGATTTGAAGCTCTGATGGACTTTGCTTCTACCCGCAAGGACGTCCTTGAGAATCCAGTTTTCCAGCTTGTCAAGAAGAACTCTGAGATTGCCCCGGGCGTCTTGACTGAGCATGGAAAGGTATGTTATTTTCTTTTCTTTTCTTTTTTTTTCCCCCTCGAATCTTCTATTCGTTTTACTTTTTACTAACAACTCCTTAGACCAAGAACCCTCACCCCAACGTTGACGCTGCCTCTGGTGTTCTCTTCCACCACTACGGCTTCCAGCAGCCTCTCTACTACACCGTCACCTTTGGTGTCAGCCGTGCTCTGGGTCCTCTGGCCCAACTCATCTGGAGCCGAGCTCTCGGATTGCCCATTGAGCGACCCAAGTCCATCAACCTGCTCGGACTGCTCGGAAGCAAATAAAGCACACGCTCTAAGATCTAAGAACTGATAGCGATGTGTTTTTATGACGAATGTATGCCTGGCGTTTGTTCTTGACGAGAAGCCCTGATGGAAAAGTTGTTATGGCTTTTTTGTTTTGTTGTTGTTACTTTCTGCGTCCTGTGCGATTTTTTTGTGCTTTAGATAGTATTGCCAACAAAGATAGATTTGCATTTACTACACTTGAAAATTCAAGTATGCTTCTATAAATCCAACATTCAGGTTCGACATTTACATGTACGCAACTGGTAGAATGGTCATCGTCTATGAATTTCCATAGAATAATTAAAGTCTTATTATGCATATGTTAACAGTAGGACGACGCTTTACAGACGAGCCTGCTTGGAGACAAGGATTTCCCACTCTTTGGCACCGAAATCGACATACTTGTCTGTCCCCGGTGCCAGCCATAACATCCTATCCTCTTTGCCCTCAGGCTCCTTGGTTCCCTTTAGGGCTGGATCGACGCCTTCGGCTCTCAAGGGCACTTTGTTCTGCTTATTGTTATGAATATGCGACGAAGCCCTAACCAGCCTCAAAAACACGGGCACCGCATAACGCGGCAATTTCGCCTGCGCATACCGCGCAAAATCCACCCAGTCAAAGGTTTTCTCATCACCAACCTGGATCGCTGCACATCCAGCGCGACCCTCGTGATTTGGCACAAGCACGCCGTACACGTTCGCCTCGGCAACGCCCGGATATCTCCCCAGGGCTTCGGCGACTTCGGCTGTCGCGACGTTCTCGCTCTTCCACCGGAACGTATCGCCCAACCGGTCCATAAAGTACCAACGGCCGTCGGGCAGACGGCGCAACGCGTCACCGGACCGGTAGTAGATGTCGCCCTTTTTGAACACGTCGGTCGCGAATTTCTTGTCGGTGGCTTTGCCGTTGCGCCAGTATCCCTGAAAGGCCTCCTTGTCCGGCACAGCGACTAAGATCTCACCCCCGTCTTCGTATGCCTGGCGCTTGGCGAACCCGGTCTTGGGGTCGCGCCAGATGTCGCCGGTCTCGTGGTCGATGGCGACGGGGATGTATTGGTTGCGAAAGGCGAGACGCAGGAGAAGACCGTGATTGCCAACTGCGCCGGCAGAATAGGGTCCGTGGTTCGCGTTGACGAGGGAAAACATGCCCTCGGTGCTATTAAAAAATTCAACCACTGTCTTGATGCCGAATCGCTCGCGGAAGCGCTCCCACACGTCCGGGCGCAGCCCGTTGCCGTACATGCCAATGACCTTGTGGTCCTTGTCGCTGTTTGAGGGCGGGTTGTTGAGCAAATAGCGCACCGTTTCGCCGACGTAAATAAACCAGGTGGATTCAGAATCGCGCACGTCGGTCCAGAAGTTGCTCGCGCTGAATCGCTTGCCAATGGCCACGGAGATGCCGCTGACCAGCATCGTCATGGTTATGATGGCGCCGGTGCCGTGGTATAAAGGCATGCAGTTGTACCATCGGTCGCCGCCGGGTCCCACGGTGGTGGTTACGCCAAAGGCCAGGCGGGAGTGCACGCCGAAATAGAAGCGGGATGTCGTGTAGGCGCAGCCCTTGGGCAAGCCGGTTGTGCCAGAGGTGTATATCAGGGAAACCGGGAAATTTGCAGGCACGTTCATGCGGTATTTCACATCTGGGACCGATTCCGGGAAGGATTGGACGGTCTTCATGGTCTCACCTAGGGGCAAGATATTTAGGCCTAGTTCGCCTTCAATGGTTGATCGACTGTCCTCAATCCGCTGGCGGCACCCGGCATCGTCGTCTGCAACCATGAACTTGGCCTCGGGCACTCGCAGGCAGTGGATGAGGGCTTCGCCGTTCAAGTTATAGTTGATTGTGGCCGGGGCACTCCCAATACTCAACAGGCCGAGCCATACAAACAGGAATTCTGGGCTGTTAGTCATGTACATGGCCACTAGCTGTCCTGGTTTGACTCCAAGCGAGAGGAAATAGTGGCCCAACTGCGACGCCTTTGCGAGTACTTCTCGATACGTGTACGACCGCTCGCGGGACCAAATGGCCACCATGTCCGGGTATTTGTTGGCTGTTTCTTCAAACACTAGGAAAATACTAAGAGTGCCATCATTGGCTTGTTGGTGTATGTTAGCAATTGAACGAACGGTTTGAAGAATCACGCGCGAGGAGGATCTACCAGCTTTGATAGTTGCCCGTTCACCCTTTTTGACACGGTATAGACCTCGGATATCGTCTTTGAGACGCCATTTGGCATTGGCGTAGGCCAGTGCCGTCGTGCCGGCAATAGCAGCGGCGATGCTTACTGTGAAAGTCATCAGCTTATTGATTGCTGTCCTGTATCGATCCACAGGAACGTACCAGGATCCATGATTAACAAGGCCAGCTATACAAGATGGGTGTAGGACGCACTCGGGGGAGATGCAAGTTGGCCATCGATTGACGACGCCTAGGTCCATCCGGGACTACCGCGCGGCCTTCCCCGCACAGTATTACAATAAAACCAAATATCGCCTTCCATAGCTTAGCCGACGGTTGTTCGAATAAAGTGAGGCCGAAGGAGCGTAGATGCAGAGGTGCAGCGCGCGCTGGCCAATCCTCTTGCTTGCTGCTATTCAACATCCTCGGCTCAAATGATTCCACTCCACCAATCAGGGCAGCTCTTATTGTTCTCTCCACCATTAAACGAGCGTTTATTGGCTCGGTGAAAACAGATATGGGCCCGACCCCGCAAAATTGCATGCGGGGCATTACCGACAGCCTCTTATTGGCTAAATCACTCGACTGCCAAATGAGGAAGTCGTTGCGGTCTTTCCTCCTTTCTCGACGCGAAGAATCATGGATCATTTCCCATCTTTGATTGAAACACATCTCCTCGTCTATACACACACACACATATATATATATAATATATTCATTGATCGTCAATTACGCGCTTGCAACCGCGCTCTCAGTCGTCGTCTCTGGCAAGACGACTGCCTCCTCTTTCTTCCCTTCAAAGCTCTTCATGGGATAAAACCCCCATCGCTGGAACATCTCATGGTCCTGGTCCCAGCCATTGCAGTCTGTCGTCAGCATCTTCTCGCCAGTAAACACCGCGTTGGCTCCAGCCATGAAACATGCCACTTGCTGCTCCTCGGATAGACTGATACGACCGGCCGCGAGACGCACAATCGTCGCGGGCAGTACAATGCGTGCCGTCGCGACGGTGCGCAGCAACTTGTCAAATGAGATCATCTTCCTATCGCCGAGGGGTGTTCCCTTGATCGGCACGAGGGCGTTGACGGGGAACGACTCTGGGTGAGAGGGCAGCGTGGAGACAGTGTGCAAGAGACCGACACGGTCCGAATCCGCTTCTCCCAGGCCTAGGATACCGCCAGAACACACATTGATGCCAGCATCGCGGACATTGCTGAGCGTCTGCAGTCGCTCGTCATAGCTGCGAGACGTGATGATACTCGGGTAGTATTCGCGCGACGTGTCCAGGTTGTGGTTGTATGCAGTCAGTCCGGCGTCCTTCAGTTCCTTGGCTTGTTCCGCGTTGATCATGCCCAGCGTCACGCAGACTTCCATGCCCATTTCTCGCACGCCCGTGACCATTTCTTTGATGTTTTTGAGGCCTGATTTACGTCCACGCATATCTCGCCATGCTGCGCCCATGCAGAACCTGGTGCTGCCGTTCTTCTTGGCCATGCGAGCCGCTTGCAGCACCTCGTCGACAGGTGATAGCTTGGTCGCCTTGAGACCTGTGTTGTAGCGCGATGACTGCGCACAGTACGAACAGTCTTCGCTGCATCCGCCGGTCTTGATGTTCATCAGGGTACACATTTGAATCGCGGCCGGGTCGTGGAACCGCCTATGGACGATTGCCTGTTTTGCTGTTAGTGACGGCGACAGAATACGACTCAAAACTCGTTCAGTTAACTATGATGGCTGGCTTACAGCAGAATGTGTCAGCTGGCTCAAGGGAGCCTCATAAATCTGCTGGATCTCCTCGCGACTCCAGCTCGTGCGCGGCGTCTGGGCGGCCGTGGCATCTTTCAGAGCAGCCGGGATTTTGGGAGACGTCCAGGGAGAAACGGGGGCGCCGGTCGCTGATGAAGTCGACGCTCCCTGGACAGTGCCATATGAGCGCCTGCAGACGATGCGAATGACAGAGCGCGACATTTTTTATTTATTTTTTTTTTCTTTTTCCTATTTTGGTAGTGTCTCCTCTGACTCTCCGACAAGTCAAGTCCGGGAAGTGACCTGGAAGAGTATATGAGATATGAGAACTAATCAACTAGACAGCGAAGAGGGGCTGTTTCATAATAAGAATAATAACACAGCAATCTATGATCGATGCCGAAATTACCGCTAAGATAGATTACCACTTGTATTGCTGCCCTGTTTATTAGTGTTCTTGTTTATTATTGTTTGATTTATGAGGGGCATAAGCGTTGACCCCAACCAGGATCTTCCTGGGCGTTTCCATTGCGCTGCCGACCATTGGGCGAACGTAATTCGTATCATAATACTACATCAGCATTATTAAATGAACAACCGAGCCACCCGACATGCTCTTGTAATTAACTTCTCGCTCAACGCTCCACCGAGTCGCGTCCGAAGTCGCTGTCTTGGCTGTCTTGAGTGTACCGTAATACGTAGTATTATTAGACTATTTATGTTGACCGGAAGACAGGAAAAAAGAGGGTCTTCCCGTGAAGAAGTCCAATCAGCCCTAACTGTCGCCCGCTTACAGAGGGCTATTGGCGGGTCTGCCAGGTCTTGTTGAGATGGACGATCTTATTATCATTATTATTGCAGTTTTGCCCTAGTGATAGGCTTCTACATGTGCAAGTTCTTGCAGGGTCCTCGGGATTCTGTATTTTCCCTTCACAGGTCTACCGATAAGGAACATCCCATTAATACCGAACAAACCTAGTCCCCAGATTGACTTGTCGTATGCCATTGACGAGCTAATTAATATTAATCTAGTCCAGGTTCTGGACCCAAGTCCACATTGGCGCGTCGACATAGCAGTTGCAATTCAGCCAAGGCCCCATCACTATTGATAGTAGTATTATTATTGCAGGGCACATGCTCGTCTCCCTCATGGAGGGGCAGAGTCTTCTCCCAGCTGTCCACAATCCCCTCTGCCACATGCTGGACCGCTACTAAACTGCCTTTCCGCATCTCATCACCCATCTCATCATCGCCGCTGGAACGGACACGAGCAATCGCATTAAACGCCAGAATCACCGCGCGGGGCGCAATCTCGACAAAGCGCGCGGCCTCGGCTCGGTTTCCGTAGAACTTGTAGAATTTATCGCGAGCAGACTCATCATCTCTGCCGATAAACCGTAGCGATGTGGCGTCCTCGTGGAACGACTGGCCTCGTATTGTAGGGTAAAGACGGGGGGAACGAACTGTCTGGGAGAAGATCCTTCCGATCAGCGTTTCGGTGTGGCTCAATCGCTGTTGCAGAATGGCCAAATCCGTGCCATCGGAGAACAGGGTGTTTGTGTGTTTCCGCCCCAAATTTTCGACGACAAGGACCCTTTGGGCTAGCTCTTCAAGGGCGTGTTTTTGCGATTCAACTCCTGTGGTCAGTTCGGAGGCTTTTCCCGCGCTGTCATCATGTGGCTGATATAGAGTACTCCTACCGCCGGTGCTGCTCCTCCACGCCGGGGAGTAAGGAGGTGCACTGAAAGTAGTATTGTTTGCAACTTTCTGCTCAACTTCCGACATCCTGGATTTCAACCCGTCGCTGTCCTGTTTTGTCTTTTCGAACAGTTCAAGCACAGCTTGTAAACTGGACAGGCAGTTTTGGATCTTGCCAATCTCCTCGCTGTGCGAGCCAATAGACAGGTTGTGGTTGCTGATTACTTGCAGCTGGCTATCGACTGTCTTGGACAGTTTGACAATCTGTTTCTGCATGTTGGCAGATTGGTTCTCTTCCACATGATGGTGACTTTGCTTTTTGGTTGCAGCAGAGATACGCTGGTCCAAAGCCGTGGACAGCGCAGAGAACTGATGCTGCAACAAAACCTGCTGTTTTGAGAGTAAAGTTAATTCAGACCCCATGTCAAGTTTCTCCATCACATCCGCCTTTTGCTGGTCAAGGTCGTCGTAGTAGTGTTTAATAGAAGACACCTCGTGGCGGGTTTCCGACGGGGGGACAAGGGTCTTGTACAAACACCCAATCCCAGACAGCACCGAGCTCATAATCATCTCCAGTCCGTGGATATGGCTATTTATGGCGAGCATGTCTGTGCCTTGTTTCTGCTCGAGCTCGAGCGTTTGGGCTGTGACGTTCTCCCTAACCGCAGCAATGATTCTGTCTTTGACCGTCTGCGGATCGCGAATTGCGACGTGGGCTTTTCTGGTCAGTTTGGTTGGAGTAGTAGCAGTACAAGTATTGTCACCACTGTTTCTCGAATCTTTTTCTTCGTGCTGTTCGCTTCTGAGCGCAGAGATCTGCCGCTTCAACTCGTCCACCTCGGCACGCAGCCCATCATCTTTTTCTGCTGCTGCTGCCGCTGCTGAAGCAGAAATGCGTCGCACCTCCTGCCTAAGATTGTTGATTTCAGTGTTTTGCAGACGGGTCAGTTGTATCAAGTCGTTGATCATGGCATCCTGGCGCTCAATGTCGTGGTGGACTGCTCTGTGCTGCTCAGCCATGCCATTGCCAGAAGTGTGGGTGGGTTTGTCGACGTCGTCGGCACGGTCTTTGCAGTGCTTGGTTTCCATGATAAGACTTCTGCCTTGGTAAATAATTAGGGGGGGGCGGGGGTTCTATATATGAGTGTTTGAAGAGCGTTGGCGTGGTGCAGGGGGCTGGCGGATCTCAACAAAGAATCCTCGCCGACGGCGGTGCTGAATCCGTTTGCCTTTTTTCCAAGTCTTGATTGTCAGGATAGCTGTACGAAACTACAAATGTAGCAAGATTGATTCGGTTTTATTCCTTTTTATTTGACTTTTGTGTCAGTTCGTATTTCACATTCATTCATTCATTTATATCCATAGCCTGATATTCAAGGGATATCCAAGGCTTATCGCAAAGCATCTCTCAACAAAGCCTCGACTCTTCTGATTTCCTGTGGCTTCGATGTCATGCTTGCCATTAAATAGAGTACATTCCCCAGCACTCGTGAGTGCACATTGAAAGACGGCCGGTCGCTGTGGGTTTCGCCGAGCGCGAGGCTCTGTTGCAGCCCTTTTGCTGCTGTGGATGTATATCCTGCAATGTATTAATATGAGAATTCATAAAGGGAAGTTTCTTTAGAAAGAAAAAAAAAAGACTCACCTCCCTGTCCAGCCTGGTCACGCAGCGTGATGCTAAATACGCTGCCGATAGCAAATACGCTCTCAACAGACTCTGCCCGACTTAAATCTTTCAAAAGATCTGCAGACCAATGACTCCATATATTATTTTCTTGTGACTTTCCCCCACCAGATGCTGCCGATGGCCAGGCAGTCTTGAATCCAGCCCAGTGCTCTCGTTGCTCCATATCCATCATTTCCTTGACCGACGTGACCGCAACTTGGCAACCCACTGCGTGCGCCGTGTAGCTGTGTCCATGTAGCAGAGCGTCGCTCTTTTCAGGGCTCGAAAAGGACTCGAATATATCATTGCTGGCCAGCGTCACAGCCAGAGGAATAAGTCCACCAGTGAGCAGTTTAGCATGTACGGAAATATCCGAATCGACTCCCAGGAAAGAAGCAGATGTGCGCCGACCAAGACGGTACAACCCAGTAAACACTTCATCAAAGACAATGGGTAGTCCAGACCAGCTAGTGCTGTCTTTCGGCAGCGGACCGGAGCCAAAGAGACGCGGGTTCGAGCGGACAACTTTGGCCAGGCTGTATTGGAACAGCGGGTCTCTGTTGGTATAGTTGGTTAACGTATTTCGTTGCCATAAGTGATGTTTGTCAGTCAGTGATAACTTACGCGAAAAGCATGCCTCCAGCACCCAACAGCACAGGCTCCATAATCAGCGCGCCGAATTTGACCCCTTGGTTATAAACCAAGTCTTCCAAGGTCTCCTTAATATAAGAACTATACCTCTGTCCTGTAGGCGACTTGACCCTGTTTTCCAAATCGAAAATATCATCCAAAGACTCAAAACTCTCGCCGTCACCCAGCTCTTCTCTCAAATCTTCAGGCACAGTAACCTTCCAAGAGCCATCCTTCATTCCCACAGTGGGAAAGTCAAACCAATGTCCTCTGCCTCGGTACCACTCAACTTTCTGGTTAAACGTGGACGGTTCTGAGCAGTCCATCACACCAATCGTGTCTCCATGGTAACTGCCCTTGAGTCCGAGAATTTTCACTTCACTCTGTGACAACTGCCAGCCATAACGGATACACGCCGCCCTGAGAGCCATCTTTACCGCAACTTCCATTCCAGTACTTCCATTATCCGTATAAAACACCTTGCTCAGTCGCTTGTTTCCTAGGCTGTCTATGAGGAGCTCGGCAAGGTTGAGTGCTGGTTCATGGACCGCTCCTGCAAACATGACATGGCCATACTTGCCAGCAGCGTGTGCTGCGGTCAGAGCAAGCTCCGTGTTGCCATGGCCCAGCCCTTGGGTCCACCACGAAGCGGACCCGTCAAATGTCGGCTTGAGTACCGAGGTTGTACTCTTCGTGTCAAGCGTCTGGAAATAATCACCATATGCCGACTCAATGACGGTAATATCCTTGGGCTCCATCCCCTGGTGCTGGGTGAATGGGTACCAGATGGCACCATGTGCTCGGGCGGCCATTGATTCCAGGGCCTCGATATGATCTCGCGACTTTTGCTCCATTTCGTCTAGGAGCGAACCAATATCCGATTGCACACTGGTTCTCTGGTAATAATCACTCATGGCCTCGTGATCCCGAGCTTGAATGTCGGCTGTGGTTTTGCCTTCTGGCCGTGTCGGCGGTTTTGGGAGTGCCAATAATGGAACTGCCTTTTTGGCAAAATATGAGCGAAGATACTCATGGTTTTGGTAATAATCATCTTCAAACAGCAAAACCGATTCAACGTCATACCCTCGCAGGAGAAGCGATTCATAGGCCGAAATCGAAGACGAGATTCCGCCTAGGCGCGAGTCCGCGACCAGAACGACAGGCAGCCTCAGCGGGCGATAGAGGTCGGCCTGGCTGTTGGCATTGGGGCCGGGTGAGTGCACGCCTCCAGCCGTTTCTACAAGGGCATTCTTCACCCCGTCTAACGACCAGGAGGAGAGTGTGCTGTGGATTGAAGATAAAATGTCCGCATCTGCGGGGATCTGGTTACATCGTCAGTTCGGTGGGCGACATCCCGGGGGATCATTTCTACTCCAAACACAGGCACTTACAGTCTTGGACTGGGCAGCAATGTGTGGACTGACCGGCTCGTCGAATTGATACAGGCATTTGGTCAATATATTCCTGCTGCCCGCCGCAAATCGATGCACGTGTCTAGACGCAGTTCAGTATCGGAAACGAAATGGAGGACATAAAAAAATCTGCCCAACAGAGGGTTCTTCATACCGATCGTCTGCTTCATCTAATGCTCCTGTCGACACAGGCTTCAAGAACCCTACCTGGCCTCTGTCTGCCAGGGCCTTGCAGAGCAGCGTCGAGACCACGGTCTTGCCGACGTTCGTATTGGCGCCGTACACCTGGTGTGCGCGCAGGGAGCGCCATAGGGCAGCCCCAATGGGTGCCATGGTGTCAGATGCTGTCCAGTTTCTCTCAAAGATATGACAATACTGACATGGATGAAGCAATTGCCGATTGATTCATCAAGGGCTGTTGAGGGCAAGTGTTGGGGGTGGGGCCGCGGTTAATTACAGTAACAATACACGCCTTGTCCCTTTCTGTACGTTGTATTGTGTGTGTATTATCAGTCTTATTCGGAGACTAACCAACTCTATTATCCATGCATAATCTCGACTATTATTATCATATTATCATATTATCATATTATGTATTAGTATTATGATTACGATGAACATGACCCCTGCTACGTCACACGCCATTTCCACCATTGGGTAATGGCATTAAATAAGGCCACACGCCCAGACCGAGATTCCCGATGCGATGGCCGAACCGCTCCGGTCCTGACCGCAGAGCCCAAAGAGAAAAGAAGGTTTCTTGTCGACATGGGTCGGATCAATTTAATATGATCATCGATGGGGCTTCTCGCACCTCGCAATTGCTGGTCAGAGCCGAGGCCGAGGATAGCCAGCCAGCGAGCAGCCGTTATCTGCTGCGCCCCTCCTCGAGCTTCGACATCGGGATCCTTGTAATAATAATAATAATGGAATGGGGATCGGCGGGGATGGCTCTTACGTGTGCCCACGACCCAGAGGGGAAAAAAAGGAAAGGAAAAGAAAAGAAAAGAAAAGAAAACAAGAAAAGGAAAAGAAAAACAAAAAAAAGAAGAAGAAGAAGAAGAAAAAGAAAAAAAACGGCAAGTAAGTGACAAGAAATTGCAAACTCTAGCTACTCCGTACGGCGCTCGGTCTGGACAACAGACCTACCTAATTGGATCTAATTGGAAGAAGCTCTGTGGCAGACACCTGGGGGATCATCAATTAAATCATAACTTAATACTTAATATAATAATAAAGACGGCTCCTTCCCAGTCTCCACGCGATGGACCCTCTCAATTAGTCCGCAGTGAAAGAGTGACAATGGTCACTTTGCTCGAGTCCTTCCAGCGAGCACTAGATCAGAGAGAAGCAAAGTTGGCACGCCGAAGGCTGACCGTTCTGTCGCCTGATGCTGCTGACTTTTCGTCCAACGATTTTCTGTCTCTTTCAACATCGTCGCTGTTGAAGTCGAGGTATTTGCGAAAAATAAACGCCTGTTTTGCGTCACACAACTCGCCCGGACTGGGAAGCGGGGGCTCTCGCCTGCTGGATGGCAACTCTTCGTTTGCAGAAGAACTGGAAAAGTTCATTTCTGCGTTCCACGATGCTCCCGACGGGCTACTATTCAATTCGGGCTTCGATGCCAACGTTGGGGTTTTCTCATGTGTCCCACAATCAGGGGATGCCATTGTATACGACGAGCTGATCCATGCAAGCACGCACGAGGGGATGCGCCTCTCTCGTGCTGCAAGAAAAGTGCCATTCGAACACAATTCAGTCGACGGCCTCGGCAGGGTTCTTCAGGATCTGATGAAGCAAGACCCGTCCATTGCCAAGGGCACCCGTAATGTATTCATTGCCGTCGAGTCACTGTACAGCATGGATGGGGATGTGGCTCCTTTGAAGGAAATCATCCAGACGATGCGCAAGCTGTTAACCCACGGAAACGCATATTTAATCGTCGACGAAGCCCACGCGACCGGAGTATTCGGGCCCAAGGGGGCAGGGGTTGTCCAGGAACAGGGGGTGCAGAAAGACGTCTTTCTTCGAACACACACCTTTGGGAAAGCATTGGCCAGCCAGGGCGGTATGTATTATACATATATATATATACATATATATATGTATATTGTCTGTCACATACATGGTTTGATACTGATTGGCCTGCTAGCTATTGTTTTGTGCACGACACTGACGCGAGAATATCTGATCAACTATGCGCGCACTCTGATCTACACCACCGCCATGGCGAGTCCAACTCTGGTCGCGATCCGCGTTGCCTATGAGCTGATGCAGCAAGGCAAAACACAAGCAGTACGAACCCCATGCCCCAAGCTTGCTTGTTTTTGTGTGTTGCTGACGTGGGGCTAATCACAGTTGCAACAGAACCTACAGTCCAACATCTCATATCTGCGGGCGTGCTGCGATGTCATCGACGACGCCGACCGATCCATTGTTCGCATCGACCATCATGACCAGTCACCGATATTCTCCATCCGCACAAAATACCCGCGAGAACTGGCTCGGTATTGCCAGCAGCGCGGTCTCATCGTGCGGCCGATAATGGCGCCAACGGTTCCCCTCGGCAAGGAGCGAGTACGCGTGTGTCTGCACGCGGGCAACACCAGGCACGAGATAGACCGGCTGGTGGGGGCGATACAGCAATGGACACGGGACTTGAAGACCGGGAGTGCGAAGCTGTAAGCTGTGATAAAAGTGAATTTTTTGCGATGCGATGTTTATAGAAGAAGTAGTTGACTACTTAAGTGGTTACAGATGTAACTAACTAGTCGTGACTTGATGAATAATGAGAGGCTAGCTGCAAGCGGCAAGCACGGCTCCTTCCCTAAAAATGAGTCTCAGCGTCATCGCCGTGACGAAAAAATTCTTTTCGAAAGCATCGCCAAATCAATTGAATGCGCCTGCAGAGTCGCCAAGAGCTCGCTCGGTCTTTGTGCAGTGGAGCTGATCGGCCTGCTAATTAATTAGCTATGGTTCGCGCGTATTTAAGGCTGGGCGGCTCTCCACTGCATCCCAATCTTGGACGCACCGCCAACACTATCGTCTGATCTTGCCTTCGCGCTTCATCCTGGTCGTCAAAATGGAGGAAAAACCCGAGTTCAATACGCGTTATCTCATTCGCCAGCCCCTTGCGCTTCAGTGGTTCGATAATGGGAAGCTCTGCAAGCGCAGTGAGGAAGAGCGCCAGGCCAGTAAGCTTTTTCAAACGGTCCAGTCAAAAGAAAAAACAATTTACTTAGCATGGCACACAAACAGGCCGTTTCGAGCTTTTCCTCGACCTTCTCTATGTCGCGATCCTGGCCAATTTTGCCGAAACCCTCGCTGAAGATGTCACCGGGGTGAAACTTGTGAAATACATTGTATGGGGAGTCCTATGCTTTTGGTCTGTGCAAACACTAACTCAGTCATGCTCGATTTTCCAGTTGATTCTGTCCCCGTCATGGCACGTCTGGAGCGATCTCCGCGAGCTGATGAACAGCTTCTACAACGATGACCTCCTTCAGCGCATTCTCATTCTCTGGATCATGGCCATCCTGGTCGTATACGGCAACAATGCGCCTCTGGTCGACGAAGACATCTCGGCAATGCGCTCAGCGGTGGGCGCATACATCGTGGCTCGCATGTCTGCAACGCTTGCGCATCTATACTACTCGTTTAGCAGCTATCATCACCGTGCGCAACAGCGTCTGTGGTTCGGCGTCTCCGTCGTCGGCATGTGCCTCTACATCCCGCTTTTCGTTGAGAGCATCCCGCTCCGCCGAAAGATTGCCGTCGCTGTTGTCGCAATAGTCTATGAAGAAGTGGCATGGGTATTCTGCTACTCACCCATCGCTAAGCGATTGCTGCGTGCCCGCTACACCACTGCAGTCGACGTCTCGCACGAAATTGACCGGTTCGCGGCCTTTTACATTATCGCGCTCGGCGAGTTCCTGTATACCATCGTCGTCGGCTCCCCCGCGGCAACCGGGTTCAATCTTTCCTTGCTCCGCTCTGTGTGGACGTTGATTATTGCGTTTTGTCTGAACTGGATGTATCTCCACAGCGACTGCTCTGTGGAATCAACACACCCGCTGCGACACAGCACAGTCACGGCGTTGTCTTGGGCGCCGCTCCATCTCCCGCTCATCGCCAGTTTGCTCGCTGGAGGGCACGTTGCGGCCGCGAGCGCCAAACCCACCACATCCGAAGAAGAAGCAGCCTCCACACACGAGGACAGTGGCGGCGAAGAAGGCTTCAGCACCGGACAGCGGTGGCTTCTCTGCGCCAGTCTCGGCGTGGGAATACTCTGTCTCTATGCGATCTCGCTCCTGCACATATCCAAGGACTCGAACTGCACGCTGATCCTGCCCAAACCCTTGCGTCTGATCATGCGGCCGGTGGTCGGGATTATTCTCGTGCTGCTGCCGCTCGCGCACAGGCTCAACTTGACCGAAACACTGTCGATTATTATGGCGCTTATTGTGTTTTGTGTCATTTGGGAGAATGTCACTAGTCTGCAGCGTGGCGCCAAGGTCTGGGAGTCGTGGACTGAGACCAAGTATCCGGAGGGCGGGAATAGAGGCTATTATGTGTCCAAGGTCAATCACAATATACCCGCTGATGGCCAGGAGGCAGGCTCTGCGGAACCAGACAAGGAGGAGCCTGTGGAACCTGGTAAGGGGGGAGGACCGGTCTTGGAGAATAGCAATTCTAGTGCATAAAAGCATTGCAGGGGTATGAACATAAATAGCTACGTATATATAGCAAGAGGAGGCTTGGAAATATCCGTATGTGGTATCCTATACTAACGACAATGTTATGTAATTCTTACGGCACGAATTTTTAATCAATAATAATAACAATCATTCAATTATCTTTTTAAAAAGTAAAATAAAAAGAACTAGTACGGCGCAACAATCTTGTCAGTCACGTACAAGTCAACGTATTTGTCGACATCGGTGTTCTCGAGTTCCTTCTGGTTCCAGCCCAGCTCGAGCAGGTGCTTGACGCGAGCAGCGTCAAAGTGGCCCTCGATGTGGCGCTTGTACTTGGCCAGAATCTCGGGCTTGGCCTCTTCGCGACGGAACTTGTGGCCCAGAGGAGCCTCGACGACGACTTCGTCGAGGACGGTGCCGTCGTTCAGTGTAACGGTCAGAGCGTTGGGGATGGTGCGCTTGGCGGGGTCGTGGTAGTCGGTGGTAAACTGAGGGTCCTCAACACACTTGATGCGCTGGCGGAGGTTTTCGAGGAGTTCAGATGTAGCAGCTTCGGAGCCATCAGCGTAGTCTTGGGCGGTCAGCCGGTTGAAGACAAGCATGGTGGCGACCATGTACTAAATAAAATGTAAGCAAATCTATATTTTTTTTTGTAGAAAGTATATTTGAATGTACCTGAACGCAGTGGTCACGGTCAGCAAAGTTGTCCATGGCCTTGAACTGCTTGTCGATGATGCGAATGCAAGCCTCGTGAGTGCGGTTGGTGATCTCCTTGATGTCCTTGGCAGACTTGCCTAGCTCGGCAAGCTTCTTGTTGATGATTTGAGCGCACTCAATGGCAGTCTGGGAGTGGAATTCGGCTAGAAAAAAAAAGTTAATAAGGTTGAATGACGAACTCTGAAAATTGACTATGCTTACCAGGGTAAGAAACCTTGAAGAGAACGTTCTCCATAACGTAGCTGCCGTACGGGCGCTGGAACTTGAATTTGTTGCCCTTGAAGAGGTTGTCATAGAATCCCCAGCCAGGCGCATTCAAGACAGTCGGGACACCGCCCTCGCCCTTCAGGACCTTCAGGACAAGGTTGACGGCGCGCTGGCAAGCGTCACCGGCAGCCCACGACTTTCTCGACATGGTGTTGGGCGAGTGACGGTATGTCCGCAAGCTCTGGCCGTCAACCCAGGCCTGGGTGATGGCATCGGCGGTCTTCTTCTCGTCCAGACCCAGAAGCTTCGAGGTAACAGCAGCAGTGGCGACCTTGACGAGCACGACGTGGTCCAGGCCGACCTTGTTGAACGAGTTTTCCAGAGCCAAAACACCCTGGATTTCGTGGGCCTTGATCATTGCCTCGAGGACATCGCGGACCTTCAAGACCTTGCCCTGGCCAATGTTTCCACCGGCACGGTTGGTGCGGGAGATCCAGTCTGCCACCGCCAGGATACCGCCCAGGTTGTCCGAAGGGTGGCCCCATTCGGCCGCAAGCCAGCAGTCGTTGTAGTCGAGCCACCGGATAATGGCACCGATGTTGAATGCGCCGTTCACAGGGTCCAGCTGGTACGGGGTGCCAGGGACCTTGGTCCCGTTGGGGACCACGGTGCCCTCGACAACAGGACCGAGCAGCTTTGTGCACTCTTTGAATCTGAGAGCCTCCAGCCCACAGCCGAGGGTGTCGAGGAAAACAAGACGCGCAGTGTCGAACTGACAAGGAATTAGTAAACCACTCAACGTTCTACATACTGGTGTAAAGACTCACAGCAAGGTCCGACTCGATCTTGTAGTTGTGGATGAAGTCGGCCATGTCCTTGATCTCGGGATCATACTCGCGCTCCACCACGGGAGCAGCCTGCAGGGGCGACATTGTGGAGAATCTGGAGAGCTGGCGAGGATAAGCTGGCGAGCAAGAAGCAGGACGCAGCGAAGGGCTGATCGCGAGCAGGGGGGAGCGCGGGGGTTGTTGTATGCGGGAGGAAGAACCCAGGGCAGTGCGGGGAGCCCGATGGGCGCCGAGCCGTCGCAGTGCAGCAGTAGAGCCCACCGACATGTCAGACAGTTCAAGTGCGACAGGGCAGGGGGTCAATTGGGGTCAATTGAGGGGATGCAGGGCAATTCGCTTTTGCTCAAGGGGCACAAGAGGGTATTTTGAAGAGACAAGAGGCACACTCACGGGGATGCGCTTATCGTGTGGCCGAGGCTCGAACTTAATCAGAGAGAGGAAGAAGGAGCTTTGAGGTCAGCTTGACGTGAAATTTAGTACGGCCGAGGTCTGCCGTGGCCAGCCGAAACATACCGTGACACACCGTAGAGCTTGTAGAGCTTGTAGATCTGTGCGTGGAGAGCTGCAAAAAGGACCTGGAATTGGGGACAAGGTAGTGAAGTTTTTATTCCTCTGTAAAATACTGCTATTAAATATGTAATATGCTCAAAATTCCACCCGCATTGACTGTTTCCAGCTCAATTGAGTGGGTTTGACGCCCATTTAAGTGCTGAGGTCGATACCACAATACCGCCGCGATACGCTATCAAAACCAGAACTTCAGCGAACAACCACCGCCAATATCCCATTCTGTGTGTGCACTTGATTATCCGAAATTCGGAACAGCCTGCAAGGAGTTGTTGAGATCGAAGCCAAGTAATAATTATTATTGAGAGAAAAAAAAACTCCGTTATCCGGTGCAACCAATCCAATTCACCCAAAGTCACCCAGCGATATCGCTGTTCCCGGCGAAGTCGCTGTCCACAACGATATCGCTCACCAAAAACCAGACTTTTCTCAATTGGGAAATAAATATACGTATTGTATTTGCGCTTTGGTTGTCGACACTCAGTCAATGACAATCGGCATCACCGATTCTCTCTCGTCGGTCTCTTGCAGCGACTGTATGGCTGCGCGGTACATGGCTTCGGCCAGCCGCGGAGGCACAGCATTGCCAATCTGTTTTTTCGCATACGCAGAGGAGAAGGGATACTGGTCAGGAAATGTTTGCAAGCGAGCCAGCTCCCTGATAGTGAATCGTCTCAGTCCGCTGGGGTGGTAGTTCTTTTCGCCGCCGCCGGTGGTGATCGTTTTGGCCTGCGTGTTCTCGTCGTATGGCGGTTTGGTGAGCCCATTTTGGAACGCCGTGCCGAAAAGACTGTGATCAGGCGCATTGCGAGGGATGCCTCGGATTGCTTGTGCTATTGTCACATAGGGCTGCAGGCCAGGGCCGTGTGTCGGTGCTGGGAACTGTGGGAGCTTCTCGCCGGGCCTAGTGGACCAGGTGTTAGAACGACCATACTATACCAGTCAGTCATGAAGAATCGCAAAAGCTTACCCTGCAGCTATGACCACAAGGCGCCTTCGAGTTTGAGGAATTCCATATTTTTCACAAGCCACGATCTTGCTGTGGACAGAGTAACCGCATTCGAGGATTCCCTGAAGAACGGCATAAAACGTCTCCTTGTGACGAGTGGCCAACCCAAACGTCTCTTCCATGGTATGGATTCTCGGTTTGACCTTTTTGATCATATCACAAGCTGTGAAGATCAGCGAAGAATTCTCCTCGTCTCGCTGCGTATTGTAGGACCTGGTGTGAGCCGGGCTAAACGTCTGGCATGGCGGCGAGCCATGACTGATATCCACGCGGAATTCATCGTCTTGCAGAGCAATCCAACTATTGAAATCCGCATAATAACAGTAGCTATGAGCAAAATTCGTTCTATAAGTCTCGCAAGCCCGCTCATCAAAGTCTATTCCATATTTGACGCGCAGCCCAGCTTTCCATGCACCTACAGAGACACCGCCGGCGCCACAGAAGGCATCTCCAAATGTGTACTGTCTCTGTAGACGGGGCGAATCTGCCATTTCCTGGATTTCCGAGGGAGAGAGCCTTCTGGCTGATCTTTGAGCGCTCCCGTACGCAGTCGTGTGGCCTCTCCATCGCTGTCGGAGTACACTGGACGACACCCTATGCACTCCATCGGACTCGTCTACCGTTAAGTATCGAATAATCCACTCTCCCTTGTCTTGTGTGGCACGCCACACAAACCGACAAACCCAGGAATTGCAAGGGAAATAGATAGTTTCCGCCCAGGGAACATTGGTCATGTGAATATCGAGCACGTCTTGTACCTGGCTGATAGAGACCTCTTTCTCGATATACACACTACCATCTGCTTCCTCTCGGGTCAGCCAGCAAAGCTCCCCCTCGCGTTTGGGAAAGACAGTGGGCAGATCATTGAGCTTCTGGAAGTATGGCCCTCGTAGTGTCACCTCGCCATTGCCGTAAACTAAGATCTCCTTGATTCGAAGAAAGTCGTTCTCGAGTAGCTCCACACCCATTCCCGCAGTCAGCCCATTGTATTCTGTCAACTGAAGCGCGGGAGGCTGCTCTATCGGTGTGCTGGCCCTGACAGACTGCTCTGCACTCCAGTTCTCGAGGAACCTTTCAAACTCATCGTCATCCATGTAATCATCTTGGTCGACTTCATTGTCCAAGGTTTCAAAAGTTTCATCTCCATAGACTGATCCAGCTTCTGTATGGGAGCCATCAGAGTCGTTGGTTAGATCGACAGTATTTCCTGCTTGCTGGCTGACGTTGTCTCGGAGGATGATATTTTGCGGAAGGATATTCACTATCGATGCCTGACTGTGGTAATGGAGGTGGCGATGATGCTTTGAAGACCTGTTATCCGGATGCATGTTGAAGTCCGGAGATAGGTTGTGTCGACAGCTTTTCAGTTAACTGAAATAGACAGTAGGCTTTTGGTGATTTTCAGTTTGTAAGATAGAAAAGACACTCGTGGAGAGTCAGCATCATAAAACTAAATGAAAGGAAAGGTGGAGATTTGCGATCAAGTTTACTCACAGACGGCTTTCCGAGACACCTTATGGAGAACTCAACATGAGAAGGATATATGAGAGGAAAGATAAAAGGTCAAGATGAAAGAGCAGCGCGCCTCATGCATGAGTCAATATGAAAAGGATAACCAGGGAAAAGGTGGGGGGTTGAGATGAAGATTTTTCACAAATTCAGAATAGATAAAAGTAATAACTGCTGAGTAGAAATTTGTGAATATCAAAATCCTCAGAACGATAAGGAGAAAGTGGGTGGAGCTTATTGGGTGTGTGAGAACTGCAGAGGCTGGGAGAGAGATGAGGGTCGACTGTTAGAGGCAAAAAGAATCTACAGAAGATGTTTATCTCTATCCCTTTGTGTACAGTATGGCATTCTCCTAGCTATCTAAGTGTTCACTTTAAATAAAAGTCTTGTGGATTCTTTGTGTGGATTGTTTGCTTCATGTAGACAAACATTGAAATAGCGGCAGCCTTCACTGCTTCAATGAAGATATCTCCCAATTGATAATCATGTCAAATATTCATTTACAGAAACTAAAAATTTGATTTGATAAAAGATATTATATAACAAATCGCAACCAATTTCTATAAAACAAAATATAAGTAACACAGAAACAAGCCCGCATTCTTTCCCGCCAGGTTTTAATATTCACCATGTTTGTCGGTGCGGCCTTGCAAAACAAAAGAGGCCAATATCCATGCTTTCCAGCTTCTTTTCCCTTGACTTTGATTTTTCAGCTATATAAAATAGCCTATTTGACGTCGTAGACAATTCAACAAAAGAAAGGATGGGTAGTGATGTTGTCGACAAAACATAGAATCCCAACTAACGAGTCCCTTTTGGCACAGCCGTATTTTTCCAGGTCAATATATGTGAAAACACCATTATATGAGGTGGTGTTTGATGGCCATAACATCCAAGAATAAAAGACTCGGGGCTGGTTCCAATAAACAATTGGAATAGCCGCAATCTGATACCTTCAGAGGGCATGAAAGATCGTCAACGGCATCCAAGATATCGAGAGAAAAAAAGAAAAAGAAAAAGAAACTAGACAAAGGATGCTTCTCAATGGGATTCCATATCGTCCAAAAAAGGAAAGTCCCTCGTCATTACCGAGCCTGTTCTTGTCTCTTTGCGCCGTGAAGGAAGACCGATGTTTCGCCTTCTTAAACAACTTTTTGAAAGATCTTCTCGGTCGGTCATTGCGTCGATATCCAATGACTGTACCTAGCCGGATCCCTTGTACCACCTGGCCCGATCATATATCTGCCCAGGTTTACTTTTAGCAACGGAATCATTGTCGGTGTGAAAAAGAAATGATACTTACCGCAGCTTTTTTTCCATCACCAATCATATGGGTCACCTCCTTGATCATGGGTCCAAGGTATGTATCCGCGGATGTCCAAACCGGTTCAAAATACAGATATATCGATTGGGGCAACCCCTTTCATTTTGGTGCGTTGTATTCAACGTATACAGCTTGAAAGACTTGCGACAAGATCTTCAGCCTTCTGCTCAACTTGGCGCCTGAAATTGCAGTGAATGTACAAGGTATCAATACGTGCATCATTAGACAACCTTGTAGTGAGGTCGTCTACAATGATTAGCGTGAGGATTGCTTACCCTGCTCCAGGCATGCTGGGTCAAAAAACGCTTGCTGCTTGTTTTCTACCCATTTTTGAAACTGCGAAAATTCGAGAAGCCACTGCCCAGTTCCGTCTTGCTGCTGGCTGATAAAAATCGTTTTGCTGGAGAGCATACTCATATTCTTCTTGTTCTTAAGGTGTAAAAAGAACCTCAATCACTGTCAATGCGAAGGTAGAATGTCGCTACCAAAATCTTTCTTTTTTTTGTTTTTCCATATGCAAAAAAGAATACATGACAATGTCGTCCCATACTTTTACCACTGACCAAAAAGGCCGCAAATATTGGAAGGGTCTCTGTTTTAATATGATATAGCTTGACACTTTCTGTCGAAAATCTCAGTTCAAGAAAACCTTGACAGCCGATCTTTGATCACCTCGGTCCCAGCCATACCTTTTGTGCTCTTAGTCTGTGGTGAAGATAGTACCAGTTAGGGGAAACTTGGAGATCAAAAGGAGATTATAGGATGCAAAGTTGGAAGCCTTGAAGAGGAGAAAAAAGAGGGGAGAGAAGGAGAAAAATTTTGTCAGAGGCGGTGCCTATTACGCTGCCCATTATAGTCCCGTGATATCATCTATACCGACATTACCCTTTACGGAAGGTATGAAACAACACCGACCAGACCAATCAGATCCCTCTATTTTCTAGTGATAATAGACTTTTTTTCCCGAAATAGTAAATTATATATTATACACTATTAATTAAGTATGTTCAAGAGTTGGTCAGTATCCGGAGAATACCCCTGGCCCTCCCAGCAATCGTCAACTCATAGCCCGTCTGAACCACTCCCTTGCACATCTCGCCGGCTCCAGTCCCGTTTTTCCTTGCTCCTTCTCCCTTGTATATCGGATAGTCCATGGCGGGTGGAATTGCCGTGCCAAGAATCCTGGGGAAGCGATCAACGCAGACTGACTTGAGGTTGCTCACCCCTCTCAACCCTTCTTCGCCAGCAAATCGGCCATACCCAGACCCCTTGACGCCACCAAATGGCAATTGAACTGCATAATACGCGCCAAAGTCATTGACAGCGACCATGCCGGCTTTGATACCGCCAACACAGGCCTCCACGTCGGCAGCGTTGAAGCCAAAGACGCTGGCGCCGAGCGCATAAGGCGTGGAATTTGCAACGGAAATTGCGTCAGCCACGGATGTTGCGCGCATGACAGTCATGATCGGGGCAAACAGTTCCGCTTGTGCGATGCGCATTGACGGTGTGACATCGACGAGAAGCGTGGGCGTGAAGAAATGTCCGTGAGGGTATTTCGGGTGGTGGTACTGTTTTCCACCATGGAGGAGACGCGCCCCTTGTTCCACGGCTTCGGAGATGAGCGACTCGAGACGAGCAAAGCCAGCTGGCGAGATCATCGCTCCGATGTCCGGTGTGAAAGGTTTGTGGTTGGCATCTTCAGAGTCCGTTTTAGAGTCGAGAAGGACTGAACCCTGGACAAGACCTTTGACACGCGGAGTGACAATGTCGATGAGTTTGTCGTACACGCCTGGAAGAGCAATCACACGTTCTGCTCCCACGCAGTTCTGGCCCGCGGATTGATAGACGCCGCGCATGAGGATCGATGCGACCGAGGACAGATTTTTTACCGTGGTTGGGTCGTCCAAGATCACAAAGGGGTCCTTTCCGCCCAGTTCTACCGTGACTGGGATGAGCGACTTTGCAGCAGACTCACAGACCTTGTGAGCTACCGGTCGTGAGCCGATAAACGTCAGCTGCGAGATGTCAGGGTGAGAGGTCAGCACATCGGCAACCTGGGGCAGACAGACGACAAGCTGGACTAAGTCAGGCGAATGGCCGCAGCTCGTCAGGGCGCGTCGAATGATATCAATGAAAAACATCGAGCTCCACGCAGTCTGTTCAGAAGGCTTCACCACAATGGCATTTCCTGCAAACAGCGCGCTGATGACCGGCGAGATCAAGTTGTGGAAGGGGTAATTCCAGGAAACGCACGCCGAAACCACACCGAGCGGTTCGTAGCGGACCGTATTCTTTTTGTACATCATGAGAAAGTTTGTTGGCCTCCGTTCAGTTGCAAGCGCCTTTTCACCGTGGTCGATGGTCCACTTGAGCTTTTCAGTCGTCACCAGAATCTCGCCCAAGGTTGCATCGATTCTTGTCTTCCCGGAATCCAAACAGCATGCGGTGACGATGTCGTCCTGGTGGTCAAGAACATACCTATGCGACAACATGTAATTAGTTGGATGCTGTTGAATATATAGGCAGAAGGACTAACTTGAGGAGCGTCTTGAGAAGCTTCCTCCGCTGCGCATATGTCGTCTGCGCCCACTCGACCTGCGCGCGCTTTGCAATCTGGATATCCCGATCGACCGACTCAGATGTCGCAAGGGGTATCCCAGAAGCCAGAATTCTTCCATCCGCGGGGCAATAGCTCACGATCCGATCCGATTTCCATTTCTAGTCATTCCAGTTAGCCAAGGTCGACTCTCTTCCAAGACTCTGTTGATCAACGTACGCCCTGCACCTGGTCGTCGGCGATCTTCTTCTCCTCGCCCTGCAAGTCTTCCCACTTCTTGCTCTGCCAGTCTGATCGTAACGGCGGTGGCAGCGGAACGTTGAATTTAACTGGGGCCTCCCTGCAACTGAGCAGATAGAGGTATCCGAAATAGAACGCGAGCAGAGATGCAAGTCCCGCAACCGAGCCATACGTCAGTGTTTCGCAGTCAATGTCATCGAAACTTCCCAGTAAGGACTGGACCAAAGCTGGCAGACGCTCCAGTAATTGCTCCATGGTCCAGGGCAATCAATCGCAGTATCCACCTCTTTTTAAGCTTGTCGACGCTCGAGTAGTTGTTTGCACTTCCTTTTTTTGCCGTCGCGAGAGTGGAAGCCGCAAAGGCGGTGAGCAGTGCTTCTAGATGTGTCTTGCCCAATCACGGTTGAAATGTCATATATATACCCCTACATTTATCTTTAAATTTTCTTTAAATTTATTCAGAGCTTCCCTAGGTCAACTAATGATGGGATTTATTACGGAATCTTAAAAAAATTCAAATTTTGGTATATCAATCAATTGATAAATTAATGTCTTCATTCAGGAATGTGGGCCATCTCACTGTGTGGACATATATACAAGTTCCAGAATCAGCGCTTCAAATGTTATTTTCTAACAAAATTCAGTGCTGGCAGCACATGGTAAAATCTAAAGCGATCAACGGACTCGATCAACGGACTCCGCTTGAGACTAAATAAGCGTCAGTTACTAGATTCAAATCATTCAATCCCACCCTTTCTTTTCCCACTCCTTAGCACGAGGTGGTCAATAACGCAGCCCGCCTCCCACCCCTCACTCTTTTCCCCTGTGATAGCCCGACAGCGCGGACAGCTCTTCCCATGACAGATCAGCAGTTGGTGAAGGGAATACTTTAGCCGATCGGGAATCCGAACTTCAAGATGGCTAAACGCAGTGACTTCGGTGACTCTTTTCCCGTCGCTGGGTAGCCAGCCTAGCCACTTACAAATACGAAAAATGTGTGTATCGACTGCAAAACAGGGTCGCTGAAGACAGAACAGAACTACACAGGCAGCCGTTTTGGGCCCGATTCCAGGGTACTTTATTAGCTCAAGCATCGCTTGTTCCTTGTCCAGGGCGTGAATCCAGTCGAGCGAAAGCACATTTTCGTCTATCAATGCTATCTCAACATCCTTTTGGGCTTTTGATTCATGATCTGAGCCGACGGGGCCTGATTGTTCGCCATTTTTCTCTGACTTGATGTGTGCTGCTTTTCGTTGTTGGTTCTCTTCATACACCATATCGAGTATTCCTTTGATGTACTTGCTCTTTGTGGTTGCCAAACCACCACTTTTCATTGCTTGAAAAACGTCATTGATCGGGGCTTCGCGGACAGTGTTCCAGTTGACGCTACCTTTGCCAATCCCACTTTCAAGTATCCCAAATCTCTGAACAAGACCTTGAAAAGAAAGTGCCGCGTTGGCAGTAGTGGTTGCTCCACTTAAGACAGTTCGGATGAGAGCATCCAACACCGAGGGGACTTCACCGCAGCCCGAGACTGTAAGCGACGGCTGAGGAATGGTGCTTGGCGGTGTGGTTTCACCATGCACAGTTGATAAAAGGTGATTGACCTCTTCACACTCCGCTGGTGTAGGGTGCTGAAAGTCTGGATAGGGGCTGAGCCCCGGGGTGAGGCCATACTGGGCAGCACTCTTTTTCTTCTTTCGAGTCGTTTCTCGCGAGATTTCCACTTTGATGCGTTTATTCTTGGTTGCTTCACTGTTGACCTTTTCCAAGGTATCCATAGACGCGGTGGCCACGACAATTGGAGATTTTCCAAGGTTGTGAGGCAATTCGTTGATGTCAATCTCATGAATGGCCTTCCTTTTGGAACCGGCTGTAGTACCTTTGGAAACTGTGAACACATCTTTTAACGACGAGGCCTTGTGTCGGTGATTGAATATATTGGCAGGTTTTTGCCGTTCACTGGCTGTAGGTTTCTTGTTGATGGACGTTTGTGGTCGATTATCTTTGTTAACCGCAGTTTCCCCTGAAACCATTGATCGGGTGACACGCATTTTCCGGCGGATTTTATTGAAAGGTAGATAGCGAGAAAAACAATGTAAGAGTTAGCAGTATATTTCCGTATATTTCAGGGATTTTATTAAACGGTTTTCATCGACGCTCGGTGCCTAGAGAACGGTGATGAGGAGGGTGATGATGGCATGTGTCGTCTGCATTGGGATGGAGGCTACATCATACCACGTGATACGATTATTATTTTTACTTATTTGATATCATAATTCCTAGCATACGTGCACATCTCTAAGGACTCGTTCGCTGGTAGATATTGCAGCGCCCCCTTCATCTCCCTGGCCCTGCCAGACAAGTGATGGGAACGAAGCCTCTCAAGATGACCCAGACATTCCTAGGCTCCGAGTAGCAACAGGCAGCATTGAACAAACCAGCGCCTGAAACAATGCAAGGCATGACCAAAAGGCACCAAGGCTGCCTCACTATGGAGTACCGGGAAAATCATCCAGAGCGGTTTTTGTTCGATCGATCGACGGATTTCGGGGCGAATTGATTTCGTTGCCTGTTCACCACTGACTTGATTAGCACATTAAATAATAAGGTGAATGCAAAAGCAGGTGTCAATGCTAGTATAGTCAGTTGAGTAATTTTCTCCGCAATGTAGTTCGGAAGTCTAACATCTAAAAAATTTTACAAAATCATCATGAAAAAGAAAGAGACAGAATGCAATGTCGCTAAAAGCTTACCTTGGGTAATCGTGAGACAATTCGCCGTGTGGATTTAGTACAAGGGTTGACAATGGCAGTTTCAGTGTTCATGGATTCGTGTTAAGATTGGACGAGAACCACCCGAAAGATTGCAGGAAATCATGCAAGAGCACAGTGGGGGAGAAAAAGTTGTGACGAAAACAACAGTTGAATTTGGCCGTCGGAGCGGATCAAAGTTGTTCCATTAGTGTTTATACAGTGCAGAATCGGCCAATCAGGAGCAGTTCACGATCTGTCGGTAGCGAGAGTGAGGACATATGTAGGAGGAAAGAACAAAGAGATAAAAATGGCCTTCTGTCAAATATAAATTCCTATAGTCCCCTTGGGCGACCGAGTTTCAATTATGCTTTCGAGTTGACATTGGGCTAGAGCTATACGCACACTGCTTCATTACGGCCATGGATTTCCGCCAAAAAGTTTTTATATGTTGAAATAGGAAAAACAAGCGTAGCTAACTTTTAGATCTTCAGTTAATCTACATATGCAGAAACTTTCATGTACACAAAGTGTAACTGCAGCACCAGGTTACGTGAGACTTGGACTTTGTACTCAATTGATAATGTGGAAATATAACATCAATTGATACAAATCCGGTATATATTCCTTGTGGAAATGGATATCACTCAATGGCTGGCATATTTTGATTGTTTCGCTTCGCTGTTGTGTATGTATGACGATGATAGCAAACTTGAGAGCATATGTGAATATTCATGCTCTGGTGCCAAATCAAGTATAGACAGGCCCCCAGGCACTTGTCATTCGTTCATTAATGTCTTTAATACAAGCCTAACACCTAATCTACCCCAGTACGCAGCCAATGATTTATCCCACGAGCTGATAAGCTCATCACAATCTTGGAGGATATTCTCTATCTCTCCACGATTACACTCTAAGCTAAACGGACTATACAGCTGGGCTGTACCGCGGATATTACAGAGATGGAATAGTTGTCCCAGCATATCCTGGTCGTCGTTGTTGGCTTTATCTTTGACATCATCGTGGTCAAGTCAGGAAATGTGAAGAAACGCAGCACACTGGTCAGCAGGACCGCCGTCTTGGTTGATGATTTCGATGTCAGCACGTACATTTCCATTGAAGTTATCATCTTTATAATCTTCATAGTTGTCTATATGAGACCCGCTGAGCGGAGCCGTTATTCTTATATAGGCTTCATCAAGAACCATGCGGTGTCGCTCAAAGATCCATTGAAGAGTCATTCGATGCTCTGATTTCCTTTCCTCCAAATCGGCCCGCATCTCAGCATGCATAGCCCTGACTACTTCGATACCAGTTGCGATGGCATCATTTTTAATCTTCACCACATTTTAATTAGCCATTCTCTTATTTTTATTAGTCTTCATTCAATCACCTGCTATTATTGCCTTCTAACTAACCTTCGACGACCCGTAACAATGCGTTTAAACCAACCTATATTTTGCTTCTCTTAGCTATTTTTGTATTCTAATCAGCTGCTACTACGTTATAACTAGCCTTCAGTTCCTTGACACCAGCTTCAAACGCAATCGCCATAGCCAGTCTTTCATCCTGCTCATCAATTGAATCACCCTTCATTTTTGGGGCGGGGGATGTGATTCGGCCTCTAACGTAGACTCATAATAAACATCCTGCAGCAATATACTATCATTAGCTTTTCTGCTTTCAGAGATTTGATCTTGATCTGGCTAATCATAATGGTGGATTAAGGTTCTTCACGGTACACCAAGTAAAGCTATATTTTCGCCAAACATCGCAATGGTTACAAGCGAATGGAAACCGAACATGCCAGCCCATATTCCTTCAATAGCGGTGCATGACTGAATAACAACGTTTCAAAAACATGACATCATAGCATCATTTCATTAAACTATTTGGACAAAAAGATTGTTTTGTTTGTGTGTGTGTGTGTGTGTGTGTGTGTTTTCCCTCGGGCTACAGTTCATTTTTGATTATACCACCGCCCTCGTCATTCGATGCCGCCGCCTCCTCCCAGCATGGCCGCAGGTCAAGCAAGAAATAATCACATCAAACAACGTGACGACGCCAGAGACAATGGCTTGAAGGATGGCGCCGATGCCGTTGACAATGGCCATCAAGCAGCTACCGATCGCGCCAAGAATGCCTTCAACCTGTGACAGGGTATTAGCATGTTTATGTCTCTGGCGGAGTAAAAGAGAAACATACACAAGATATGACAGCACCCATGGTGAATATTTCAGAGTACAAGTATATTTTTTTTTTTTGTTTGTTTTGTTTGCTTTGTTTTGTTTTGTTCACTCCTCGTCCTCAGACTCAGAGACGTAGTCGTTGATGCTCGGTGTGTTCTCGTAGACAGAAGAGTATGAGGAAGAAGCGGGAGTTTTGACCGGAGTGTAGGTGAATGGAAGCATCTTGAATAGGAGTAGTGGAAAGAATCGAGGAGCTTTTATATCGTATCGTTCAAATCAGGTCCGGGGAAACAAGGGGCGAGGCGACAAGGTCGACTAGGCACGTTTGTTAATTAGGCTGTGGCGCGTGATTTGCTGGGAGAACGTGTCAGAAGAGGCAGCTGTAGCAGGAATAATGCAAGATATCAGGATAAGAGACAGAGAGAAAACTCCGTCATCACGACATAACAGTACTTTTCAACATCTCGTTGAATCGAGGATAGAACGAATAGCAACAAACAACTGATGTCATGAAGATCCACTTACAGGCAAGTTCACAGTTCAGCGTGTCGAGGAGCAACAGATTGACCGGTTAATCACGCCACAGTGTCATTTGACATTCAGTTATCTTTTTTTATCTAAAGAGCAGGATTTTGGCAACAAATAAACCTTCTAGGTGCAGTCCGACGCGGTGAGAAAATGGTGTTGACGTCATGACCGGCGCGCGGTCTGGACGCGGCCAGCCCCGCATCGGCGCCGCGCTTTCCCTTTTGGGAATTAGGTTTAGGGCTCACGCTCTGTCACGGGGCACGTGTTCGCGCCAAGTCCGCTATTGCGGCCCGGCCAATCAGGCGTTTCTGGCTCTTTGACTCTGATACTACTATTAGATCGTTATCAGCTTTTGACAACATTTGAACTTGAACATTCTGATATTCGTATTGGCAATGGATGCATAGTCAAGCCCACATCACCTCTCCCTGACAAGCGGGTGGATATGCCCAGTCCGTACCCACCGCCCTCAGGTACTCGAAAGCGAACCGAGAGCAACCCAAAACACCAGCAAATCAGCTACGAAAAGGGCAGAAAACCCCGTGGCGGACGTCCATTACTCTCCTTTGCAGACCTAGAATCCCGCAAGAATGCGCGTCTCGCGAAGCGGCGATGGAAAGAACCTGGTGAAGAAGAAGAACACGAAGAAAGAAATGCCACTGGCACTCCACGGCTAAGACGCCACGGCACATCGCTGCTCGAGCAGTTGCCTGTCGAGATCATCGAAAAAGTGTTTCTGTATGCGCTAGATACCAACCTATGTCGCGCATCTCCCTATATCGCGGCTGCCGTATCGAGCGAGCGAATCTACCGGACTCTGATCCGTCTGGCCTTTTGGGATGACGGTATTTCTGGGTCTTCGCTACCGCTCCAAAATGCAGATGTGAGGAACTGGCTGGAAAAGACACTGCAGCCTGCAGACTATACAATGCGTCTTGGTGATGCCGAGCGTGTGCATCTGCAAGCTACTGTATTGCGATGTAAATGGTGCACCAAGGACCGCCTGGAAGCCCAGCTCCCCACGTTGATGCACATGGCCATCCAGCGACACTGGTTTGGCGCGGGCATTGCCATGTCTGATCCTGCAGACCAGGCATCCCTCGACCGTTTTTTGAGTAAGAAAGAAGACTCGAAGCTGTATGAAGGTGTCTTATCATCACCACCATCCTCCGCGGCCAACAACAATAACCACGACAATAACAACAACACGTACTACATGTCCATCATCCCACTTGTCTCCGTGAGCATTAACTGCGCCGAGAAAAACATCCGCCAGGTCCATCGCGTCCTCAACCTGCGCGTGCTTCCAGACCACTTACTACGCGGGAACAAAACCACCGGCTTCTCCGACTCCACGATCGACCTCCTAGAAACATTCCGGCGCGCATACGGCTTTGACGGAACCGGGCACGATGTCACTTTTTCACGAGCTGTGCTACAACAGGGTATTCGCAACGCGGTTCTCACGCAAAACGGGCGTGCGTTGACGACGCTACTCAAAATCGACGAGTTTTTTATGCGTCGCCGGCTTGAGACAAGCTCTACAACAACCTCTTCCTCCACGGAATACTATGTTCTCCCAGCGGAGCATTTTGTGACAGCCGCAAAACTGCAGCCGGCGCGGGACGCAATCGAGCTGTTCAAACTGCTGTTGCGCTGCAATGCGGAAAGCGTGCCGCCGGATTCGGCAGAGGTAACGCAGTGGGCGATGGAATTGTCAGAGGGGCGGCAAGGACCACAGAATGTCGGGTTTGGTCGGTGGTTACTGGATTTCATGGTCGAGTTGCCGCGACATATAGACGGGGCGAGGCAGAGACCCCGGGAAGAGGCTTTGTTTTACTACGGCGCTGTCAATGTACACAGTCGGGCTGGGAGGCAATTTCTTGACGAAGTTTGTCCCGGTGCTCTTCCAGGGGAATGGCAACAGACCTGGATACAAAAGATGTCGTTTGATATTTCCAAGACATGGCTGTTACCAAATGTGGATATCCAAGAATAAGGATCATATTTGATATAATTCATGATTGTCTATTTTATCTTTAAATTTTAAATGAAATGGAAAAAACATGATTTGCAGCAGCTTCCCTGTCTAGCTGCCAGTGCTAGTTCGTAGACCAGTACGTGGCGGAGGACTAAGATGCAGATTCGCCAAAAAGCCCTCCCTAATATCCCGCTCTCGCTCGCCGAGTGCTAACCACCGATACTCGTGCAACAATCTCACAAACGGATCATTGGGCCCCTCAGCATACTTGAGAGCAGCGCGGAAATGGCGGGTCTTGACCGGCCAGGGTGATGGAAAGGCGTAGTTTTTGCTCTTGATATTCATGCCCAGGAGCTTTTCAAATGTGACATGGTCTCGATCTCTGATAAGCTGACGAAGCACATGCCGCGAACGAGTAAAGTTGTTGTCCTCGTCGATGTAGGCATCGTGAGAAAACAGAGTCAGAAATTCGAGTTTCTCAGCTGTCCACGGTTCCTGGAGCAGCTTGTCGGGCATACGCGGTGGTTCATCCATTGATGGAGCGCAGGGCAGTCGGAACGTGTCAAGTTCGTACGAAACCACACTCGGTCCGTTTAGTTGCACAGCACCAAAGTGGAACCAAAAGGCCAGTCTGATTTCTGAAGGCTTCTTGCTGCTGTCTGAGCCCTTGACTTTGGGTCTGAGCACGAGATCACCGCTACCGCGACGGCCGCGGACTGCCAAGTCAAAGTCCATCGGCCGTGAGAGGAATTGGTCAATGTCGTTGAGCTTGAGTTGGTCTTCTGGCGAGAAGATGAGGTCTGCGCATTTTCTGTGGATAATGTGTTTCACATATTCTTTCTGGCACTGCCGGAACAGGCTGAGTGTGCTCCACCGACATGAAAGGATTTCTGTCTGCAGACAAGCTCGTTCTGTAATTTTGAGAGACCAGAAGTCCAAAGGAGGAGGGAGGAAATCGGGCGTGAAGAAGCCATTTCTGGAACTCTGGTTAGGACTGCTGAATGCCAGTCGGATCAGCCACTTGTATATGATGGGCTTTGACAGAATCTTGGCAATGTGCAGGGATGCCCGCGGTAGATTCACTTCCAGGCTGTAAAAGAAGATCCTCTCGAGCAGCTCGGCAGGCAGCAACTCAAGCCGACATAGTTGGATTGGCCTTTGCAGCATCCAGGTCGTGTCTAGCGATTGTCGCTCTGCCCCTGCCCCTCGTCCTGGACTTGGGGGCGGTCGTGAAGAAGTAGAAACCGAATCCATTCACTTTCTCATTGAGGCATATGCCTTGTACGCACCAGTTGTTGAAAAGCCCAAAAGGCCGAAATCATGCTGCAGCTGCAGTCCAGCAACCTTTCAACAACAGGGTGGAATTAGAAAATGACAGCGGGCCCTAGGGGTGAAAAGTTGGAGAGTACAAGAGGAGACTGTTTCCCCTCTGTTTGTCCCTGATCCAAATTTACTTTCCCCGCCGTCGAGGTGGGACCGGAAATTATTGAAGAACCAGGGAGGCGGCAGGTGGAAGGGAGAGTGTGAGTTCTGACAATACAATGCGAGGTAAGAGGCCTGATAGTAACGGGTGCAGCCGAGAATTTGATTGGACTTCCGAAAGGCAAGCGACGCGAAAAGAGGGTTATTATTGGTCGTGGGGTAGTGGCGATTCGACTTTGGTCCCGAGACGCCGGATCAGAGTGATTTTGGCTTCACAGATCGACCAGGGTTGGCGATCCTTTACCAGGCTGGAAAGTGATGTATGACCTGTTGTGCAACCTGCGGGTGCCCGCACATACGCACGCACACGCTGGCTGTTGTTGGGAGCAAGACGGTTAGGAGACGGAAAAGGCGAAGAGAAAAATAGAAAAAAGGTTTTTAAAAAGTGGAAAGAAAAGAAAAGAGAGCGATGAGAAAACAAGGACAGATGGACAGCCAGAACGAAGGCATTGACTAGCCCGACAAGTGACACGAAACTTACCCCAATCCAACAAGTCCTCCGTCCCGTCAACGTGCAAGTCAGGTTAACACAAAACCTAACCACCAGCAGCGCCACTAGTTACTGTGACGGGAACTGCTAGCACCAGGTTGCGCGAGCAAGTGGAGCATGTCCATCGACATGCAGGCTGCAGCAGAGATGGATTGCCCTTTTTTTTTTAACACCCTTCCCTCTCTCTGGGCGGATACTTCGCACTGACAGGTCGGAAATCCGTTCGCGGGGGCACATGCGAATCTGTCCGCTATCGCAACGGGCGGAGCTAGGACCCGAGGAAGATCCTCCTCTTCCAACCTCATACACCGTCACGACTCACAGGTGTTCACCGCGGATTCGAGCAGTCGAGATATTATTAATCTTCGTATCCAATTGCTACGCTGCAGGACTTGCATCGAGGGGAACCGGGAGTCTGGGCCAGTCCGACCAGTGGATGCTCAGTAACCATGTTAGCTCGCTAGTCAGGATTTAGTGACTCTACCTAGGGACCAAGTTAGAGTACGTAGTGAGGGGCTCACCACTTGGTTTTTCTCGGCAGAAGCGGTGACTGGCAGGTGGATATGCACGAGGGAATTGGTTACAAATCAGGCAGCGACAGGGGAGAGGGAGAGGAGGAGGAGGAAGAAGAAGAGGAGAAGCAGGAAGAACGTCTTCAGCCTTCCCAAACAGGGCAACTGCCCAGGTCGACCCGTGCGGCCGGGATTGCCCCGAGTCAGGCCTGGTTGCACGCACGACTCGCCTCGCAGTGGGAAAAAGGAAGACCCAGGGGGAAAAATAACTACGTAATAATAAAATAAAGCTATGAATAAGACAATGAAGCCATAAAACAACACATCACATTCGCAAAACGTCTCAGGCCTGTCGCGACCTGTCATGTCATCTCCCAGGAGACATACATATCCTACCGTGTAGCGGCGTTCTATTGGGTGCACGCTGCATAAGGCCTCCTGTTCCCCGTATTCGAGGCTACTCTAGTTTATGTTCAAAGTCAATAGTCAAAGGGCATCGAGAAGAGGCTGGATCAGGCGAACCAGTTGTGTATACGCTGGCCGGTTTCACGGCAGAATTACCGACAAGCTCGCGAGCAGCAGGAATCCCGGAGCATATCAGCGAATCGGCCTTGTTTATGGACTGACATCTTTTACAATTCGATTTGCACAGCACGTGACTAGACCGGTATTGTCCTAGGGTCTCCTAGGGCGCAAAGCCTACATGGACACGGGGTGTAATAGTTGCTAGATGCCATGTAGGAACAGGCAAAGCTCGAACAAAGGAAATATGCCATTATGAACTGAAAGGAGCCACGCTCCAGGTAAAATGCCCAAAAAGGCTGGTAGAAAAAGCATCTAATTGAACAGTAACGGTCCTATACACGATTGATCAAGTACCATGTTGCACCCTCGGCCACAAGGCTGTATGCATTTTTTTTTTTCGAGAATGGCCCTGACGCTAAGAAGCACGAGATCACATCCCGAAGGATAATGAACATGCAAGAAAATTGACAAACAAGCCATCTAAAGGACGGAAAGGTTGCCGAATCTCTCCTTGTAGCCAGCGGGCATCCATTTGCCCTTGGACACGAGAGAAGCGGTCTTCTCGTCGATTTCGGGCTGGGCAGCGGCAACTTCGTCCTACATTGAAAATAGTTATTAATAACCAATAGATAGACCCTAAAATACTACAGAAATACTTACCACCGTAAGCTCGTCGAAAGGACGGGCAGTCTCGATGTTCTTCAGGGTCTTCTCCAAGTTGGCCAATTCGGCCTCAACGCGGCCCTTGGTCTCCTCAGCGCTCTTAATAGCCTGGGTCTCAAAAGCATCAATGGCCTTGAGTTGACGGTTCACGTCATAAGTGGCGGGCTTGAAGGTCTTGAAGTGGTTCTCGATCTCGTCGATCACAGCCTGGTTCTTGAGGGTCTTGCGGTAGTGGGCGAAGTCAACGGTTTGGGGTTGCTCGGAAAGAACGGTGAGCTTGCGGCGGGCATCGTCGTTGCGCTTCTTGAAGGCCTGCAGGGAGGCAGCGGTCTGGCCGCGAAGGCCCAGCGAGGAGCTGACCTTGGCCCAATCGATCTTCAGGGCGGCGCTACGCTGTGGTACAAGGTCAGTAACAAGGCAAAATTCGACTGCCACAATCGAAGCACGACAGGGCGGCGGGACGATTGACGTACTGGGGCGGCCATTGTGCTTGTGGAATGGTGGTTATGAGCGGAGAAAAGAGCGTTTTGACGTGCAAACTTGACACTGGCGGGAAAGTTGAGGTCGCTCGGAACTACTGGATGGCATCACGTGACGTTTTCCGGGAATATCAGGAACCCGGCTTTGGGCCAATAGAACGGCAGAATGCATATCTTGGTTGATTTGTCTGACAAGTGGGAAAAAAAAATATTTTGTCTTTGTTTCTTGTTTCAACGAGAGATAAAAGAGCGATACTAATGTTCCAGTCGAAGAACTACTTTTTGGCTTGCTTGCTCTGTTTTACAGGATAAGACCACACCAAAGAAATCACCCCGCCAGCTCTAAGAAATCATAACCCTTCAGCCGGCATCAACGCAGGTCAGCTTTTCGCCAATCGTGCCATAGAATTCATAAATAGTTTTCACGTTGACTAGAATCTACATTTTTCCCTCAACAAATCCATTCTCATCATATGCTGAGCGCCATGATGGAGTTGACAATGTCATTGTCGTTTTCTTTCAGAGCCTTGACGGCCTTCTTTCGGGACACACTGGCTTGAGCCATGACGAGTTCAATGTCCTTGGCCTCGAGACCAGAGTCATCGACCTCCTCGCCGTCGTCTTCCTCTTCCTCCTTCTTGGCCTCGGTCTCAGGAGCCTTGCCCTTGCCCTCGTGAGCGTGGTCGTGACCGGCGTGGTCGGCGTTGGCGCCCTCGGCGGCAGCCAGTTGCTGGGCAGCATTGATCTGGGACTGGGCGTTCAAGTCTTCGATCTTGGCCTCTCCGAAGATACTGTAATATTCGTAAGCAATCTTGTCTCTAAAGCATATGATCCACAAGCATACATCCAGGTGTTGGAGGAAGGAGAGCGGTAGACATCAGGTTGGCTGACGACGAAAAGAATCTACCATCAAAAGTCAGTACATAGCTCAATTGGACCAAACCATGTCATATCCAAAGTCAGAGAGGAACATGGTCCCTTCCCCGCATCGGTGTATCAGAATCACAAACGTACGTTCTTGGGTCGGCGAAGAGTCACACGGGTAATTCCAGGGACGTGCTTGAGGCCGAGCTTAGCGATGGCCTTGCGAGCCTTTTTCTCGTTGCGAGAGTGGATGGTGACGGCAGCACCACCGGGGATGGTGGTCTCTTCGCCGGCTTCAGACTCGGAGGAGCTGCCAGCGTCCTCAACACCGGCCTTGGTGACGTCCTCATCGGGAAGTTCTTCGACTCTTGGGTTGGCCATATTGGGCAATCTAGATAGACACTGTAGATTGTACGAGGTTAGCTCGTTGTCTGCGCTAGATACTAAGAAGAATTTCGCGGCTGGGTAAAAGCAAGCAGCTCAAGCCAAAGGTTGCTGCTGAAATGTGGGGCATTTTTGTAAATTTTGGTGGTTGAAAATGTGGGATTCGTGCACGATTGGCGATAAAGAGCGAAAATTCGACATACCTGGACGTCGCGAGAGACCTGTTGTCGAGACTGAGAATTTTGGTTTGTGTCAAGTGTTGCAAGCCACTCGCTGTGTGAATCCCAGGGCCGATGCGCATCTTGCCGAATGCCGTTAGTGGTTAGCCGAGAGACCCTCCATGCCATGCCAAACCCCAGGTTGGTGCCAGACGTTTACAAATGGTCAATTACAAAAAAAAAGAAAGAGGTTACTAGTTATGGAAATAAAAGGTACTGAAATCACAGGACATTTTGGTTCTGATATTACTTTCAAGTGTTTTATTCGTAATTCAGATTGACATCGGCATGTCCTTGCCGTGTCTCCGGATCCGTGCTAAAAGGAACAAAAAAGATCTTTCGTGACACAGGAGGACTGTATTGTCCGGATATCAATATCAGAGTTTTTTGAATGGTTTTCGCTGTTAAATATAATGCACACAGCGCATGCCCAACATGAACTCCAGCCATTTTGAACCACCTAAGAAATCATCTCCACGCGCATCTAAGCAGAGGCTCTGATTTTGGCGCTAGCCTTCTGGACCTCGTAGCGAGTCTGACGAACAAGTTAGCACAGTTTATTCCGGCATGTCCAAGTATAACCCCAAGCCCATCTTTGGAAGGTAGTTATTCCACACACCTGTTTCTTCAATCGCAGAACCTTGAAGCGCTCAAAGTCGGTCAGGTTCTTCCGTCGCTCAGCCTGAGCAGTCTTCTTGGCCCAGTTGCTGGCAGCCCACTTGGCATCGATTTCCTCCTTCTCCCAGAGCTTGCGAACGGGGCCAGTGCCGGCGGCGCGAGGAAGCTTGGGAATAACGAAAGGAGTGAGGGTGGCGTGGGAGAGAGCGAGCGAGTGACGGGGGACGATCTTCTCCTCCTGGGTCGAGGGACCATCGACGAGCACCTGCGTGAAAGCATTAGCCACCTTGTTTGTTTTCCCTCGGTGTTTCCTTCTTCATATCGATTCCCAACATACCCGCTTGTGGTCAATGATCTCAACAATCGTGGCCAGCTTGCCGGTGTATGGCCCTCGGCGGATGAGGACCACACGGCCGACCTCAACGAGTTTCCATGACGTGGCTTTGATTTCGATGTTGGAGGCCATGGCGAAGACTGTCTGAACAGGCTGAGTTAGCGACACGAGGCACTGGCGAGAAACGACACTCGGAGAACAATATAAATTTGCTGAGTGTCAAGGAGACGGCAAACTCACGGTCGACAACTCCGTTGGTGCGGCGGGGTGGTGTTTGTTGTCGAAAAGTCGGTGCTTGAAGTCGTTCGGAGATACTGTGCAGGCTGATCGCGAATTTCGGCTGAGGGAGAGAGGAGCCCACAATGGGGTTTCTCGCTTAGGCCGCCGCCAATCAGCGCCGTGTGTGCGGTTTTTCGTGCGGCCTAGGGCTCTGGCGGCCTGAGGTGTCCGCTTCCCGGGATCCCTATTTTTCCGGTCCGGCGCTAGTCACTTTTTTTCCGGACAACAAACTCGGAGCTCACTCACCTCTTCCGTTCTGCATTGTTATTCAAATGTTTTCGACTGGAGCTTCTTCGTGCTGCATGATTGTTATTACTATCAGCTCGAGAAGCTCCTTCCTACTAACTAATGGGTACGTCTGGCTTCTGTTCTCCTCTTGCTGCGCTCCACCTATCATGATGCGGTAATTTGCGATTGACCCAGGTCCTGTGAAGCTCTCGCCGGAGTTTCGATACAGGCCTGGCGTATGATATTTACTTTCTTACATATTCTGAATTCACTTTTCCATCTGCTTTTGCGTCGAGATTTTGTTTTCTAGCTCTTCGCTGACATGTTGGCAGATTTACCAGGTTTTCTTTATCTCGTCAGACAACGCTCGCTCGCTTCAGCAACTAGGTACGTGCGATGTTTTTTTTTTTATCCCCTGCTTTCTCCGATGATTACACCCATTATGCCTAGATAGTAATTGACGCCTTTTGGCGGCTGAAATTTCATTAATCACCAAGATCTCTGAGGAACTCTTTATGATCTATCCGTCCGTTATCTGACTTTTTCGTGGTTGATTCTAACTCGATTCGTTATTAGGTAGTAGAGCACGCCCAGTCATTAATGGTCATTAATGGCAGTTCGCTATTGTCCTGCCTTTGTTTAGCGGTGGGCATGTTAATTTCTTGAGTAGCGCTAGATTTAGATAATGGTATATGAGAATTTACTATCAAGATCCTGTTTTCCGGATGTATCCTTCGTATAACATGCCAAATTTTTTTTTAAAATAATTTAATTCATTCAAGTTCCGACTTGGACGTTTAACCAGCCGACATTATTCTTAACGTTTAAAACATTGAATAAATTGACGTGTCTTTTGTTGATGCCCGAGCATTCAGCGCCACCAGTAGTTGACCTTGACTAGAGTGTTTCCTCCCCATACCCTTGGAGTTAACACTCAGTATTCATTACATGCAATTTAAATGGTTTTCCATTAAAAGACCTTGTATTGAATATCTAAAGTTTAAATATTATATGTGTGGTTACCAATTGAATGTAAATCGCATGACTGTATCGATATATATATTGGTGCCCGCTGACACAGTGACTTGCTCAAATAAGTCAAACATTGAATTGATATTTATACGTGAATAAATCTGGTAACTATTTGGTTTGAATATTTACATAGGTAAAACTCTATTTGAGACACTTTAAAAGCTCAAGCTGACATTCAATGTACTTTCATAAGACTCCATCAAATGGTTGTAGCCTGAGGATGTCCACTTGTTTCAGCTGTCAGTATACGCCTATTGTCCAATAAAGTTGACCTATTCAAAAATTAAACCATTAACTGATGATGATAACACTCAGTTAACAAATATTTACATTCAAAAATTGCGGTTATATTACATTGAAAACCATCAGCTTTGGAATAATCGATAAAAAGCAATATCCAATGTCGTCACTATCGATTCAATGTGGTACATGTATCAATGTGAACTCCAACTGACAAAACGTTAACCGTATCTGTTGACCTTGACGCCAGCTGATTCATTGTCATCTCGCGCAACGCGACTCTGCCTTTTCTACGAGGTTCCTGCCTGCGGTAACCTAGAAACAGTCAACTATCAACCAGTCAAGCCCTGTTACCAGCGTCCCACTACCTGAGCACATACCCCGACAGCCAGCATTATGTCTTAAAAATTAACTGTTATCGTTTGAATCCACAGAACTCACTGCTGATGTTTCACCAGAAGTGGCCGGCGCCACCCTTCAGTGGGAAACTACGCAAGATCCTGGATCGCAGCGTCACACCAGACCCAAGCAAAGACGTCAACGAACAAACCGAGCTACCAGTAGAAACAAATGCACGACCATTATCACCATCATCAGCAACTCCCCAAAACCCCCCCAGGCATATCCGGGAGCATCACTCCTTTGCCGAAACAAACTCTCAAGCCGCCTTCAGCCACGCATTGCACCATGAATTCAACGACTTGTTCTTCTTCGCCTGCAACAAGACCTTCTCTGGCGAAAACGTTCTCTTTCTCCGTCTCGTCCAGTGCTGGAAAGCCTGCTGGTCCCTGATGATCTCGCTCAACACAGACGAAACCCGCACCATCAGGCAGTGTGCTGATATAGATACCGAGTGTCCGCTGCGCCGGAAGGTTTTCTCAGTGGCGGTGGAGATGTACTATGATTTTATCAACCCGTCTACTGCGCGTAGACTGCTGTTGAATCTTGAGTACGGGCTTGCAGCTCCACTCGAAACTGTTCTTGGGGATGCAGCAAGAACCATACCAACAGGCATCGAGCATGAACGGGCTACAGCGGTGGCGCCATTCGTAACACCGGATGGACAAGAGGACATGGCCGGCTATAGTCATCTCCTTGGCCTGTGGTGGGATCTTGTTAGCAACACTGATGAGTCCAGCAATAATAATAATGAAGAGAATTTGCATGAAAAGCCACTGCCAGCTCTGCCAAATAACACATCACCAACCCACTCGTTTCACCTGCTCAAAATGGAATCCCGTGTGTCACAAGCGGCTGTCATTCCAGAGGCATTCTGCAGGGATATTTTTGATAAAGTCGAATCTAGCGTGTATCTTATGGTCCTTCGAGATACGTTTCCCAAATACGTCTCATGGCGCAAACTGAAAGATGCTGAAAGCGGAAATCAGAACTGGTGAATGCTCCTGAAAAGAAATAAGAGCCATCTGCAGAAACAAAAAAATTCCAGATCTGAAGGAGACGGGCTAATCATTCGGAGCCTTGCTTTAATGGCCTTTCTCTTTGGCCTCTTACTGTCGACTCACGATGCAACGAATTCGGAAACGAGAATGGTGTTGGTGAACGGATGTTATTTTATCCTATCGTCTGTATACTTTTATTATTGTCATAGTCACATTAGGGGAAATACAAAATTTCTTTCTTCAGGTTGTAAGCCACTCCACTCATCCTACAAGACAACCTTGAATTCAAGTCTAAATGTAGAAATAGCCACACAAACATCAAACGACATAGGAGGAAAGAGTTATTGGCCGTTTGATTCAAGACGTCGTGACTTGTGAGGCCGGGGGGCCTTCTCTTGACAGAATCCACATGAAAATGAACTGGACCACGTAAGAGTAGATGAAGAGGAACTGGGTACGGCGATTGCGCTGGGCGCGTGCAACAATATGCATGGTGCCGGAGCGCATTGGCGCTTCGCCGGTTGAATCAGGAAGCAAGACGTATTTCAGGGAACGGAGCTGGACATACGACATCAGTCTTGGTTCTGTCAAGTGGATATTTGACGAACTTACCAGGAAGAAAGCGTTAGCAAGGAAGGTATAGGCAAACACTGTCCAGCCAACCCAGCCACCGGTACCGCGAGAGGGGGTAAGAATACCAGCAGCTAGCAAAGTCACAATAATGCCGACAAACTTGTACCCAGAGTATGCCACGAGATCGAGGAGTTGCGAGTCATTGCTGATACTGAGAATATACATTGCCACTTTCAAGCACAGGATCTCAAAGATGACCACTGCCATGGCCGTTGTTGTAATTGAGCCCAACAGTTCTGGATGAAAACTTCCGCGGAGACCGGCCAAGACGGTGCAGAGCAAGATATACGTGACGAACGCCATGGTAGGGATGTACATATCCGGCGAATTGAGGTCGTCACGGGGAGGGAGAAAGACCGAGGCGTAATGCTGCTGCTGGATTTGGCCCTCGGGGCCCGCTACAGAAGCCATCCGGGCTTGCTGTCGAGACCAAGGCTTGTGACGCCATGGAAACAGAACAAGGGCGAGCTTGCTCAAGACGTATGTGTTCGAAACGTTGAAGTAGTGTTTGAGGGCAGGGATTGAGACATATCGATTGAACTGTTTCCGAGTATGTTTTAGTTAGTTAATTAAGCGGAGACAATGAAAGAGAAGTATCAGTCCGCACGTTTTGCTCCATGTATTCCTGGCCGGCGGCCATGGCAGTCTTGCCAACCTGGAAACCCATCTGAGCGGTGGGATCGTTGATGAAGCCACCAAAATTGGGTGTAAAAGAGCCGCTGCCAGCCTGAGCAGGCGCCGGATGGTATGGATTCTGAGTATCATAGCCGGTCTGCTGCGACTGGGACGTTGGCGGTGGTGGTGAGCGCATCATCGGCACTGTCGACACATGTTGTGGGACGGGGTGATGGAGCGGTGGCGACTGCGCGGGGACAGGGGCGAAAGAAGAGCGCTGCATGGTGGCAGTGGTTCCAGTGAGCGAAAAACAAAAGACAAAACAGATGCGTTGAGGCCAAAGGGTAAGAGAAGAGAAGGAGAGCGTTGTATTTCGTGCGAGGTGGTTGTGAGTGCTCGATCGACTCCAACAACGTGGCTCCGGCGGGAGCTAGTCGAGGGAGCTTCCTCGCCGCCTGCCCAAGCAGCACCTCGAGCATTCCCCCCCAAACCCCACCATCAAATACCTGTCGATACCATGTTGGACGCTTTCGAAATCATTACGACCTCCGGCGTGGTGCTGTGGTCGAGGTCCTACGCCCCGGTCGGCTCCCACATCGTCAATAGCCTGATCAACGAGGTTTTCATCGAGGAAAAAGTTGCCCCCGCCGACGGCGCATCGACCGCATTCAAGAAAGAGAAATACACCCTCAAATGGAGGCGGGCAAAGGAGTTTGGGCTGATTTTTGTGGTGGGCTTAATTCAAAATGTCTACAATGGTTTCCAAAAAAACTAAGTTTCAACCGTCTAGGCCGTTTATCAGTCGCTTCTTCATCTCAGTTGGATAGACAAGTTGCTCGACAATATCGTCACCATCTTCGTCGGCGTCTACAAAGACCAACTACAGAGTAACAGAGCAAGGGTCGCCGAGTATCCGTTTGACAGGTATTTTGATCAGCAGGTCCAAGAATTGGAAAGCACCGCAGCCCCAGCGATTGACGAGCACGCGGGTGCGCAATATGACGAGAAGAAGAACACTCTTGTTTCATCGGATAATGGAGGCCCGCCTCCTCCTCCAGGACCTTCGCTTCTAAAAGGTATGTGATGTTTCTGATCCCTGCGATAGGATATCGCTAACTGATGCTCAGCGCAGCAACCCGCTGCGCAGTTAGTGGCGACCTCCGACGAGAGCTCGCCAGCCGCCACACCAGTTTCATCTCGACCTACGACTCCTCTTGCGAATCATATCCTTACAGCCAAGAATGGCCCTGCCGGTCGTGTCTCACGCCGAGCCCGAAAAGCCGCCAACACCAGTTCGAATGCCTCTTCCGGAGACGAAAGCCTGCGAAAGGGGAAGACCACCAAGGAAAAGAAAGGACGCAAGTGGGATGCAGATGGGCTTGCAGATGAAGATGATGGTGTGAACCTGGACTATTCAGCTGCTGCCACGGGCGAAAATGCCACCGCCCCGGCAGTAGAAGCTGTAGCTCAGGAGACTTGGGGTCGCAAGACTGCCAAGGGACAGTTTGTTTTGAAAGACCTCGGCGACGAGGTGCATTCGATTTTGGATAATGCGGATGCTGAGAAGGCAAAAACAAACAAATCAAGCGGTGTTGTAGGATCCGGCTTCAATGCTATTGGTGGTCTTTTCCGCAACATCGTGGGTGGGAAAACCCTCAGCGAGACAGACTTGGAGAAGCCCTTGAAGGCTATGGAAGATCATCTTATGAAGAAAAATGTTGCTCCCGAGGCTGCCCGACGGCTGTGCGATGGAGTGAAACAGGAACTTGTCGGAAAGAAGACTGGCAACTTCCAAAGTGTTGATGCTGCCCTACGAACGGCCATGGAGTCGTCATTGCGCAAAATACTGACGCCCACGTCGTCTCTGGATTTGCTGCACGAAATACAGGCTGTTACTGCTCCTACCAGCAAGAACCAGACACCGCGCCCTTATGTCATATCTATCGTGGGCGTGAACGGTGTTGGAAAGTCGACAAACTTGAGCAAGATTTGCTTCTTTCTTTTGCAGAACAACTACCGCGTCTTGATCGCAGCCTGCGATACGTTCCGATCTGGTGCTGTCGAACAGCTGCGCGTGCATGCCCGAAACCTGCAGGAGCTGAGTGCCCGAGAAAACGTCGGCGAAGTAGAGCTGTACGAGAAAGGATACGGCAAGGACGCGGCTAACGTGGCCAAAGATGCTGTTGCGTACGGCGCCGCCAATCAGTTTGACGTGGTTTTAATCGATACTGCTGGACGCCGTCATAACGACCAGCGCCTGATGTCGTCGCTGGAAAAGTTCGCCAAGTTTGCCAATCCGGATAAGATTTTCATGGTCGGCGAGGCTCTCGTCGGGACGGACAGTGTGATGCAGGCTCGGAACTTCAACCAAGCGTTTGGAACAGGGCGCAACCTGGATGGATTTATCATTAGCAAATGCGACACTGTGGGCGACATGGTCGGGACGCTGGTTAGCATGGTTCATGCGACTGGCATTCCCATCGTCTTCCTTGGAGTTGGGCAGCATTATGGTGACTTGCGTGGTCTCAGCGTTCCTTGGGCTGTAGGTCTATTGATGAAATAAGGGCCGCTACCTTATCCTGATATGAACTGATGCCGCCATGCGTTGTTCATGATAGGATGTATATTTTAGTAAATATATTTTTTAATGGCTATTCGCTGATAACTAGGGAGATTCTTTTGATCCTGGGACACAGTGTATAGCCCGTCATAACATGGGCTCACTGTACGCACATGACATATTCTTTAGAAAAGACTCCATTTTTTTAAACTAGAACGCCAACATTGATACTCTAACATGCGCACAACTGAAAAAATTGCGGAATATCCAAGTGAGTGCCAACCAGCCGCAACGTAAGGCCCAAAATAAGGACATTGCAAGATGAAGATGAGTCTTCATGATTCCATCTCCGACTCCCTATCTTCCCTGCATGCGAATTAGCCAACCAGCCGCACATGAATCAAGCACCGCAATAAGATATCTTACGATGCTTTCGGCTTGAGAAGCGACAACACGGCTCGAAGCTCCTTTATTGTTTGCACAAAAGGCCTCATCGCATCCACCAAAACTATGAGTTGGTGCATTTTCTCACCCGCGATAGACATCTGTGCCAGAAAATTTGCGTGTTTGCGAGATATCTGCTCAAACTTTTCAGTAACGGAGTCGATAGAGGCCCTTAGAGCCCTTGCAGCTGGTAAGGGCTTTGTTTGGGTCTCGGCCTCGCCGCCGGGCTGAGGCGGTTGGTTATCTCCTTGAGAGCCGTCGTCTTCTCGTAGTCTCTTTCTGGGAAAGCTTGGCTTTCCTGAAACGTTTCGGGAGGACCTAACATCTTTGGTGGGCCTTTTTCGGCCGCTTGACTTCCTGGACTTTGTCGTCCTGTGGGAGGCATGTTTTCGCCTTGGAGGCTGGATGTGTGTCTTTTCAGAGTTTAAGACCTATTGAAGATGTTGAAATGAGTGATGATCCTTCGTGGAGAAATTGACGAATAGAAGAGGGAGCTTGTTAGAAAACATAGGAAGAATCTGCTGAGAAGAATTCATATAGCATTAGAGAATAATTCTACAGATATATACCACAAAGAAAAGAAAACCACAGAATTCAACTGTTTGCAAAGCGCTCCTGGGACGATGTTACAATAATGTTCCATGAGCAAACGGTGATCCCGGTGTGAATGAAGCGAATGAATTCAAAACACTAGACAGATCACTGCTTAGAATACCTAGTACACTTGTACCTTTCGTCAAAATCCAGCAGAAAACTTGGATTATTTGTAGAATTTCTGCGAAAAAGTAGATGTGACTATTTCCGAACCGAGCACGGAGAAGCCCCGACGTAGCCCTAACGGCGTCGCTTTTCCGCCGATGGTTTTTACCCCGGACTTTTCTCCGTAACCAACTGTCACGTTTGCATAAAACCGGCCACAGCCATTGGTTTTGCTTAAAACCACTTCTGTTATACCAGTGTACCCATATATATTTCTCAGAATTTGAAACTAACTATCCAAATATGGCATTGGCTCATAAACCCCCGTTTGAAGAGCTACCCCTCCGCAAAGATGGACCGCATGGTAATGCATGGGGACGCTGGGGTGATAAAGATGAACTGGGCACGCTGAACCTGCTTACACCCCAGGTCACTGCCGAGGCAGCCAAGGAGATCAAGGATGGGGTGCGCGTGTCGGTAGATTGGCCGTTGGATAGTATGTCTGTTCCATGCTTTGGTCGCTCGTGCCTTGAGCATACCATTAGTAAAAAGGGTGAGAAGACTGTCAATGATGACATTCTCACGCTCAACACTCAGAGCAGCTCGCAGTGGGACGGGTTTCGCCACTATGGGTATCAGAAGGAGAAGGTTTATTATAATGGCATCACGCAGGAGGATGTGATGACGACTAGGAAGAATGGAATACACGGTATGTTTTCCACCATATTTCTTCTCACTAGTAGTTCAAAACCTTGTACTAAGAACTTATTATAGCATGGGTCGAAAAAGGCGGCATTGTAGGCCGTGGAGTTCTGCTCGACTATGTCTCCTGGGCGGAAGGAAAAAATATCCCTATCAACCAATTCTCAACTACCCCGATCCTAGTGTCAACTCTCAAGGAAATAGCCTCTAAGCAAGGCACATCTTTTCGCCGTGGGGACATTCTATTCGTTCGCACCGGCTGGACAGAGGCGTACACTCGCTTGTCCACCGCCGAACAACAGACGCTAGCAGAAACCTACCCTCCACCCGCCATCGGAGTGGAGTCGTCAGAGGAAACCTTGCGGTGGATATGGGACAACGAGTTCGCGGCCGTTGTCGGTGATCAACCCAGTTTCGAGGCATGGCCATGCCAGAACTGGGATTTCTTGCTGCATGAGTGGATTTTGGCGGGCTGGGGCATGCCAATTGGGGAACTTTTTGATTTGAAGCAGCTCAGTGAGGAGTGTCGAAAGAGGCAACGATGGGAGTTTTTCTTTAGCAGCATGCCACTGAAGGTAGGTTTTTACCCCCTTTGAATTTGGATGACTGGCTGATTGATATGCGTAGGTACCTGGAGGTGTTGCGAGTCCTCCAAACGGCGTTGCTATTTTCTAACTACCTCTTGAACTGGCAATTCGTCTATTGAGATCAAGACATGAAAATTGATCAAGCTGTATATAGTTCCGGATTGGTGGGGATGACACAAAGCTTGGCAAGCAGTGACATCACATAATGGTATTTAAGCATAAAGTACTAAATAAAACAAGCATAAAAATGAATCTGTCTTATGAGCTTAAATTAGGCTCAAACGTTTCTCCGCCGACTTTGCCGACCAACACGTTATGTAGTGCCTGCCAATTGAAAGTAGCCACCTGAATAACAGATTGACTACAAGAATCTCTAATGTATTAAAATTCGCCTATTAATTCAAATTTCAAAAATGAAAATATATACAATAGAATTGTATAAAAGTTCGCTGCTAAGATAAGCTGCGGCGGCACTCGCACGGACTACTCGAGATAAACTGAAACAATCGCGATGGAAAAACGGTTTCCCGCGCCTATCGGTGCCATCTCTTTCTTCCTTGAATTCAAGCAATAATGAGAAAGTTCGTGAAGCAGCAGGCTACTAGTACGGTATCTGCCCTATCTTCCCTCCCGCATATGTTGCGTGTGTGACTGCTAACAAGGTAGCTCGGGACTTTCGCCTTCAAAATGTGTGCGTCTTTGGGAAACCAAACAAGTTTTTGAAATGTTCCCCTTGCCACTGAAAGCTTGTTTGACCGATTGATTCTCTTATGTTATTCATGGTCGTTTTGGGAGCCGTTGGGATTGATGGTGACGAGTCCCCACGTCATCTTGACGTTCCGTCTCAAACCCACAGCCATTCACGCCAGGCTTATTTATAATGTGGACAGAAACAACGCCATCTGCTGTTGGTCATCCCAATTCCTCAACTTCAGCGAAACTATCACTTCAATAATAATAATAAAAAATGGCTAGTTCCGTCGTGGGAGGCATCCACAAGGCCCAGGAAGCAATCCGCTCGGCAGCAGGACAGGACAAGAAGTCTGCAGATCTTTCACAGGATACTGCTGATATCAATGCCAAGCTTAAGCTGACCACCGATCATGGAGTCAAGATATCAAACACAGACCACTGGTTGAAGCTTGCTAATGAAAACACTTCCGGTCCAAGTTTGTTGGAGGACCAGATTGCTCGAGAAAAGGTGCGTCTTTCTAATGGTAATGCGTGCATTATTCTGATAGATTATCCGACTGACTGCACAGATCCACCGTTTTGATCACGAACGCATTCCTGAGCGAGTCGTTCATGCCCGCGGCACTGGTGCTTTTGGCACATTTACCCTAAAAGAAGCCATCCCGGAATTAACGCATGCAGGCGTGCTCACAGACACGGCGAGAAAAACTCCAGTGTTTGTTCGCTTCTCTACCGTTCAGGGAAGCAAAGGCAGTGCCGACACCGTTCGCGATGTGCGCGGCTTCGCTGTTAAGCTTTATACTGACGAGGGCAACTGGGACATTGTCGGAAATAACATCCCGGTATTCTTCATTCAAGATGCTGTTAAATTCCCAGACTTTGGTACGTCAATGCTAGTTGTCAGTTCGCTCGCTAGATCAGGTGTGTTAATTAACCTATAGTCCACGCTGTAAAACCCGAGCCACAAAACGAAGTGCCTCAAGCTCAGACAGCCCACAACAACTTCTGGGACTTTAGCTTTCTTCATGAAGAAGCAACGCACATGTTCATGTGGGCCATGTCCGATCGGGCCATCCCACGCTCTTTTCGCATGATGGAGGGTTTCGGTGTCAACACTTTCAGTCTGGTGAACAAAGAGGGTAAACGCCATTTGGTCAAGTTCCACTGGATCCCCCATCTTGGTGTCCACTCTCTAGTCTGGGACGAGGCATTGAAGATTGGCGGACAAGACCCTGATTTCCACCGAAAGGACTTGATGGAAGCAATCGACAATAAAGCCTATCCGAAATGGGATTTTGCTATCCAAGTTATTCCTGAGGAGAAACAAAACGACTTTGAGTTTGATCCTCTAGACGCCACAAAGATCTGGCCAGAGGAGCTTGTCCCCCTCCGCGTCATTGGCGAGCTCGAGCTCAACCGCAATGTCGATGAATTCTTCCCGCAGACGGAGCAAGTTGCTTTCTGCACCAGCCATATCGTGCCAGGAATCGACTTCTCCGACGACCCGCTATTGCAGGGACGCAACTTTTCCTACTTTGATACGCAGATCTCTCGTCTGGGAATAAACTGGGAAGAGCTGCCCATCAACCGGCCCGTATGCCCGGTGATGAACCACAACCGAGACGGCGCGATGCGCCACCGCATCACCAAGGGCTCTGTCAACTACTGGCCCAACCGGTTCGATTCAGTGCCGCCCAACAAAGTCGAGGAGGGTGGCTTCGAGAGCTATCCTGAAAAATTTACTGGAATAAAAGCCCGCACTCAGGGACCTAAATTCAGAGAGCACCACAATCAAGCACAGCTCTTCTACAACTCTCTGAGCGAACACGAGAAAGAGCATGTAGCCAAAGCCTTTAGCTTTGAGCTTGACCACTGCGATGATCCTGTTGTTTACCAACGTATGGTGCTACGCATTTCTGAGATCGACCTCGCTCTCGCGCAAAAGGTCTCAGTCTTTGTGGGAGCACCCACTCCAGAGAAGGCTGGCCGCCAGAACCATGGTAAAAAGTCACGCGGTCTCTCGCAACTTGACTTCAAGCCAAAGAACCCGACAGTAGAGAGCCGCCGTATTGCTATTATCATCGGTGACGGTTTCGACTCAGTTGCGTTCAACGGTGTCTACGCGGGTATCAAGGCCGCAGGTGCTCTTCCGTTTGTTATTGGTACTAAGAGACAGCCAATTTTTGCCGAAGGCGTCGATCCACAGACTGGAAAGGGGGTGACGCCTGAACATCAATACGATGGCATGCGCTCAACCATGTTTGATGCCACTTTTATCCCCGGTGGGTCGCATATTAAAACACTTGCGACGAACGGGCAGATTCGTCACTGGATCTCGGAGTCGTTTGGCCACCTGAAAGCGATCGGTGCCACGGGAGAGGCAGTCGAGCTGGTCAGTAGGGTCCTGAGAGACGTGGACGGTCTGAAATTTGCAGCTCAGGGAACCGGTGTCGTCGAGTCGTACGGCGTGGTGACAGCTGCTGGACCACAGAAGCCCGAGAGCTTCAAAGAGGGATGGAAGATGGTGCAGAATGCGACCGACTTTTTGGGCAAGTTCTTTTATGAAATCGGGCAACATCGCAACTACAAGCGTGAGCTGGATGGACTAGCCGCCAGTGCCGCTTTTTAGAAAAGTAAGTCTTAAGTTTATGTACGATGTATCGATGTGTAATACATGCCTGTAGCTCCAGAATGCACCTAATTTAATGTTTTAAATGCTACACTAGGTGTAGACAGTATATCAAGTTAGCAACTCTCTCTTCAAAGCCCTCACTTCTTCCGGACTGGCCAAATTACTATCCCGTTCTACAACCGCACTTGAATGAAATACGAGCGTGCCGGTCTTCTTCCGTAGCTCATGTATATTCCCTGACCTGACGCCACCGCCAGCAATTATAGCTATCCTTCCATCTGCAGCCGTGGCCAAGGCAGCAATGACCTTGGCACCGTCCACGGCCGTTTCTTGGCCGCCAGAAGTAAGTATGGCTGCAAAACCAGCATCGATTACGTTCTCCAGCTCATGTCGGACCTCCTCGCCGATGCCACTTTGGCCACCATGGTTTCCGGCTTGGATGACCTGGTCAAAGGCGCGATGAAAAGTACACGGTAAAGGAGCTGCAAGCCGGACTAGCTCTTCATTCCGCGGTCTGTCGACCTTTCCATCGGGCGTCAAGATGCCAAAAACAAGACCAGCGACTTTTCCAAAACCGTAATTGCTGCTGCTGGTATAGTCTGCCTGTTTCAGCTCTCGGACTTGTTGCTTCATCACTTTGAATTCCTCGTCTGAATACATAAAGTCTCCGCCGCGCGGCCGGACCATAGCATAGATCGGTATCGAGTTGCGCCATTGACTGCGGTGATGAGGAGAAGAGCTGAGCGAGCCTATAACAGACTCCAGCGTCGCAAGAGTTGGCGTCGTGCCACCGTTAGTCGAGGAGCCGTCAGCGCAGAGTTCTAGCCGATCTGCCCCTCCGGAGGTGTATGCGACTAGCGCGGAGGCTGGGTTGAAGATGGCGATTTCGAGGAATGCCATTATGTTTCGTATCTTCGATGTCGATAACACTTGTTGGCTGGCGGTTGTCCCGCAGTCATCCGGTTGACTAGGGCGTTGGGCGTTAGATGTGAGAGACAGAGAAGCCGCTGTTCATCTATAAGGAGATCATGATTTTATTCCTATGACATCAAGTTGAGATGAAATCTTAATATACTGTCAGGCAGGTTAGTCTAAGTTTCAAGCCAACTTCAAAAAAGCTCCGATGCAACACTTGAAGACGCCAATCAGCACTGCCAATGCGGGATCTCCACGTTGAATAGTCGCTAGCGTGTCAAGTGGTATTTGTTGGTGTTGGTTGAGAAATGCTCACCTAATTTTAATATTTCTCTCGCTCGAATCGTTGATTCTTTTCCTTCTATCTGGTAATACCTCCAAAAGCAAAGAGTGTCGCCTCCAACGTCATGGCGCCGCCCATCGTCACCGCCACTTTGCAGGCTGCTGCCATCAATGCGGCCTCGAATATTGTCGCGCAGGCGATTACCGCGTATCGGTCTCAGGTGGGTGCTTTAGCTTTATGATCAGGTCGACTACGTATTCGCAATAGCACAATTGTCTGGTGTCATGCTATATTCCATCAATACCCGAATACTACCGGCTACCTTTCTTATCAATGAAGTAGTACAATAAGAGATCCAACTGACCGGGTCTCTGCGAGAATATGTTAGACCCCCCTCCAACTAGACTACACAGCTCTCGCGCAATTCACCGCGGTGGCCCTCATAAACACACCCCCGACGTATCTATGGATGGTCAATCTTGAATCGACCTTTCCGGGGCAGAGCGCCGTCACACAAGACCCACACGCAAAAAAGTCGGATGACGAGAAGAGAAAGAACGGTCAGGTAGAGAAGAAGCTGAATGTCAGAAACACAGTCATCAAAGTTATAATTGACCAGACTATCGGCGCGTCTATCATGTTGGTGCTGTTCCTGAGCACCATAACCATCTTACGCGGTGGGACTGTGGAGGATATTGGTAACACGGTTCAAAATGTGAGTCTATTGTTGAAAGAGCGGATGAACTCGTGGTACTAGACAACATGGCTAAGATTTCCAGGAATACTGGACCATCATGCTTGCTGGACTAAAAGTATGGCCACCGGTCTCGCTGTTCAGCTTCACGGTCGTTCCGGTGGATAAGCGAATGCTTTTTGGGAGTATCTGTGGATTTATATGGGCGATCTATCTTAGTATGGCAACGGCATGATATATATCATCAATGACGATGTTAAACGATAGAGTGGCGAAAAAGAACAGAACAATTTTATGCAGTATTCAACACTACCATCGACTGATACTCTTCCGCTCGTTCAACCAATTTCTTATATTTGGAATTATATTCGATAGATATCAACATTTGAATACTATTCATTGCTATAATATCACGGCTAAATTTCCACACATGTATGGTTCAGTTCAAATACACAGACTCATCGACATGTTATGTGCTCGATACTCCAGCTTCAAACTGCTCCACAATCTCATCCACAACCGCAGCAACCTCAGTTGGGCGCGACAGAAACCGACTGTGCCCAGAGCCTTCGAGAGTACTTATTATCCATTTCCCGCTGCCCCCAGCGCCCTCAATCATGCTATCCTGCCTTGCGACCGGAAGGAGCGCATCTGCTGTGCACCTGATATAACCCAGCCGGCCGGATATCTATCATCTTCCCAGACCTGAGGCGGCACAATACCCGTATTGGCAGCCCTACTCTGGGGTACAATTGAGGGACGGCCTGCTCGACAAGATCCGCAGACACGCCTGGAGGGAAGAACAAGCTTGCCGGGTCTTGATGGCCGCGCTGGCAATGGGTCCAGCGTATGAATACGCGACTACAACAACTCACTTGCTTGTGGTCAATAGTGATTACACGGCAGATTGCACGCAGGCGGCATCATAAAACTAGTCCGTTCCAACGACCCTGCAGAACAGGGCTAGTCCAACGTCCCGACAGCGTAGTCAATGGCTTCTAGTGTGGGGATTTGGAACTTCCAGCACCACGATCCGTGCCATGCGCCATGGACAAGAAGGATGTTCGGTTTGTTGGTGACATTTTACATAAACTAGACGAGAAACGTAGCAACAAAAAGGTGATGTTGAGTCAGTTGAACGTAGACTAAGAGAGGGGTTAGAGTGAGGAAGAGGGTCGGATTATTTTCCTTCCGCAGTGTTGGTGGTTTATCAATTATTAAATCTAGTAGATTTCATTTATTTTTATACATATATACATATATCTCTTTTTTGTCGTGTCAGTAGGTGTAGCAGGTATTACATAGTTCAGTGTAAATAGCTGATGTTGCTTATATTAAGTTTATAATCATTAGGCGCTATAGATACTTTAAAAGCATAAAGCATAATACAATTTCAAGCATATATTATTAATAGTGAGATAGTAATTATATTATTGTATCTACTAGCTAAGATCCCCAGCAACTGTCTGGACATTTAGTCCACATAGTGTGGAGAGTGCCTTGTCGTTTCGGGCTGGGTAGATAAAATCCAAAGAGAACAGATTTCAAATACTCTGTCTATTGTATCTCGGCTCTACGATGTACACGTATGTAAGCCATCTCCTCTAACTCAAATGGCAGAGCGGAGAATGGGTCAATGCAGTGACTGTTGTTTGATTCCTGCAGGACATGGTACGGCGCAAGGCGAATGGCAGTCTCATCGCTTCCAATTGCACCAATCATCCGTCGACAACTTCAAGAGCAAACTTCAATCTACCCTCGGCTGACCCTCCATACTAATCGGTGCGCGTGTTGATATTACCGTGCGTGGAGGAGCCAAGCAGGTGACCATTCGCACCATGAATCTCGACCACATCGACCTCTTCCCGTCCGAGGATCTCATGGTTAATTCCGACGGCATGGTTGGTGGTGGTAGCGATGTTTGTGATATTTGCCGGTCGTCATGGTAATTAATGTAAGCGTGCAGCTTCAATGTTCGATATCTACTCGCTTCGATGGTGCTGGATTCTGACAAATCCCGGAGTGAGGGCATGGGCGACTTGTGGCGGCTTCTATTACCAATACCGTAAATGACACAATTGTGGTGGACGATGATTGGAGAGCATCATAAACGCTAAATTGTCCGCAAGAAGAAAGAATGGCAGAAACCCTAAACTTGAATTATCAAGCTGATTAATATATATTAAGTAATAAGGTGATATGACATCAGCCATGGGTCGGAATGACAAATACTTGCGAGGTTTGCCTATTAAAGGTGTTCTGATCCTCTAGATGGCATCGCAAAGCGCTGTCATAGACCAAAGAAATAACTCAGAACCCTGCCTGCAGTTTCTTCGTCAGTAACTTAAACCGGCATGACTGCTTCTAGTCTGTGTACGCAGATGAAGTACCTACAGCTTCCGGTCTCGAAGGCCCGAGTCTTCTACCGAGAGTCCGGCCTTAGCGCCGCCCCTGTGGTTCTTCTGCTGCATGGCTTTCCATCCTCCAGCCACCAATATCGGAATTTGATCCCTCTGTTAGCTACGAAGTACCGTGTAGTCGCCCCTGACCTTCCCGGTTTTGGATTTACTGAAGTACCTGATGGCTTTCACTATACATTTAAAAATCTCGCGGATACCGTCGCCGAATTCTTGGATACTCTCTCCATCTCCAAATTCTCTGTGTACATCTTCGATTACGGCTCGCCGACAGCACTCAGGCTAGCTCTGAGGCGTCCGGATAGCATCCAGGCAATTATCACGCAAAACGGCAATGCCTACGAAGAAGGACTGGGGAGCTTCTGGAACCAGATCCGCGAGTTTTGGGCCAGTGGGAACGCACCGGATGCCCGAGCCAACCTGGCGAAGACAATGCTGAGTCTTGAGGCCACAAAATGGCAGTATGAACATGGAACGTCAAGCACAAGAACCATAGCCCCGGAATCATATACTCTGGATTATACACTTTTGCAGCGCGCCGGCAACTCCGACGCACAAGTAGACCTCTTTTGGGATTATCAGAACAACATCAAGTTATACCCGCAGTTCCATGAATACTTCAGAAAATCCCAGGTCCCATTGCTGGGCGTCTGGGGAAAAAATGATCCAATCTTTGTGCCTCCTGGAGCTGAGGCCTTCAAGCGCGATCTGCCCCAAGCCGAACTGCATCTGCTAAATGCCGGTCATTTCGCGGTGGAGACAGAGACCGAGGAGATAGGGCAACTTATTTTAAATTTTCTGGCTCAGAACGGAATTTAAGGTGCTTCAATTGCGCGATTTCTGTTTCCGTGTGATATTCCTGCTAATATTATCCTTCAATGTTGTCTTCTTATCTTGTCAATATTAAGAAAATGGTGATATATCGTCAGCACCGTCGAAATAACTAGCATTGTTGTTAAGTTGCATTAGATACCAATCTTCGATGATTCCAGCCGGAAAAAGCTAGAGATTCTGTGCTTTCTCATTGTCGTAATTTCTGCAGCGGAGACTGCGTGCAACTGAGAAGAGCCAAACTTTCTTATTTGGTATGCTGTAGAGAATAAGTGCCCACCTCAGAACGAAGGTGATTAGACTTTCCCTAGTCCCAGGCGTTATACTTTTCGGGTTGCCGAGCGTTGCAGAACAATTTGGTTGTGATTTGTCACCGAAAAGCAGTACATTCGAGACTCGAGTGTAGATGATCAAGCAGCTATAACTACCAGGGTCCACCCAACAAACAAAGGGACTCACTATCGAGCTTGCCGCTTTCATCTTGCTTTTAAGAAAAACTCTATGCATCTTGGCGCCAGGCGTGGAACCACGTTATTGCAGTGAAGATTGCCTAAACCCATAGCTATGTAGTGTACCAGATTTAGGTTATCATGGTAATTAAATACAGGAAGCTGCTGGTGTGGTATTCAAATGTTAGCTCTGAATGTGCGAGTCTCGCGGTGGCTATACATCCAAAATTGGTATACACCATAAAGTTCGAGACAAAAGAGCAATATAGGACGAAGATATGATATAAGTAGCACTTGAGGAATGGAGCGCTGCGAACATATTCAGTTACACGCGCAGTGTATACACTTTCACACACTGTGTATTCTCTTGATAGTCTCTCTTGTTGTTCTCCGCCAACCGGATAGTGATAGGTAAAGTAAAAAATACTACGTAGTAGCATCACCGTCCCTTACATACAAAGCCTAGTAGACGAACACACTAAAGAGATACTGACATACGAGAGTTAGGTAAGCAGATAAGCGCTAAGAGTCTCCCTGGCCGGTGAGGCATTTGGGATATTGATATTTTAGGTTCGGCAGCGCAATGGTCCGTTGTTTTCGGGATGCCGAGACCACCCAGTATTGGCGCCAAGATGGACTTCGGCCTTCCGGAGCCATTGCATCTACCGGAGGAAGGGGTCGTTGACGCAGGACAAGAATAAAAAGATTTAGGGCGGATATGGTCAGTTTAGGCGCCAAGGCTGGTCCCCACTAAATCTTCTAAGTTGTGCGATAAATATGGAATAGGAGTATCTCTAGGGTTGTTCTTGGCCAGAAGGTGGTAATTTCTAAGACAATGCCGAGACCTTATCTTACTAATTTCCAAAGACCTGGACCTGGTCTGCTCGAAATCGGATTCCGGCAATATATCAACATTGAGACTAACCAATATCAATCACGTTTTGCACACACTATTCTATGTTGAAAGTACGGACTTCGCATCATCTATCATGAGGTCACATTTCATCTGCCTGGCGGCATCCCTTTTGGGAAATGCTGCGCTTGCTACGAGGCTTTATGCGGCGTCATACGCTGGCTCTGTCACATCACTCGCCTTGACCAAGACCGGGAAAACATATGAGCTGTCCACCTTGTCTAAAACCACTGCCTGTGGCAGCAGCCCCTCTTGGTTGATGTTAGATAGTGAGAACAGCATCCTATACTGTCTAGACGAAGGAATTACGACTCCCAATGGCAGTATCACCACCTTCAAAACAAGTCAAAATGGAACACTAACTACAATTCAACATCTGGAAACTTTGACTGGACCGGTGATGTCTGCAATGTATTCCACGCCTCAAGTTTCACAACGCCAGTTTCTTGCAGTCGCACACTAGTATGTTCCTGTGATATCTCAGAAACTGATCCATTCTGTGTGTATTCTATGCGTTGCTGACCTCTATCTTCCCCCTCGTTTAGTAGCGCATCATCCATCACGACCTACTCGGTGGACCCTGTTCAAGGACTTCTTAACCATTCTCAAACCTTTGTCTATGAGATGACTGCTCCTGGTCCCGTTCCTTCTCGACAGGATGCCCCTCATCCCCACGGAGTAATTGTCGACCCAACAGGTCGCTTTGTCCTTGTTCCCGACCTTGGAGCTGACCTAGTCCGCATCTTCAAGGTCAACCCACTTACGGGCCACCTTGAACAGGTAGAGCCACTGGCTGTAACCCCAGGGTCCGGACCCAGACACGGCGTGTTTTGGACTCCCAAAGGTGCAAAAAGCACATCGACTGACGTCTACTTTTATCTCGTGCACGAATTGGGTAATAGCTTGAGTGGCTTCAGGGTCACTTATTCAACAGACGAAATTTCTTTCTCCAAGGTCTACGAAGGAAGCACATACGGCAACAGTTCTTCTCCCACTGGTTCCAAGGCCGCCGAGATCGCAATATCGGTAAGAGTTTCCTTCCCATCAGAGTGACGTTACCAAAAGGTTAACACTGGCGTGCTCCCGAAGCCTGAAAACAATCACCTAGTAGTCTCCAATCGCCTAGACAGCACGTTTGGCAAAGACAGCGATTCATTCGCTGTGTTTTCTTGCGCCGATGCCAGTGGGAGATTCTTTGAGTCTGTCTCTTTCCTCGGCCTCCGTCGGGCCTACGGCTCCTCACCACGACATTTCAATATCAACGGAGATATGGATATGGTTGCGGTGGCATTGGAAAACAGCCAGAAGGTCGCTGTGACTGGATGGAACAAGCGTATGGGAAGTCCCGGAAGACTTCTCGGGGAGAAGAAGATGGATGGGGATATCCCCGCCGTGGTCTGGGATCTTTAAGGGAGCTATACGTGACGGATCAGAAAAACAATAGCATTAGTATCTACCGACAAGTATACTAAGTGTAGGGTGAAGATGGAAAAGAAATCGGTGAAAATATTTCCAAGTGTTTGATACCAGCTCTATACGCCGCCTAATTTCCCTATCCAGATACGTCGTCCAATTTAGCTATTTTGCACCTTAAGCCATTGTATCCATTTAAAAAAAAATTTTCACCAACAAATGCTTCATATGATGAAATTATATATTTCATAATACTATAACGAAGTGAACTCTACGCAGGTATAGATGATATCTCAAACATGAGTCTTCTCCAAGTTCAGGACCCGACATTTTAAATTATTCCGAGAATTCGATATATCAATTGAGAAAACACCGTGATTCACTTCGTCAACGATAACTTGTTTTAAGACTTGTCGTGAGAAATAGCAACAAAAGGAAATATCGCCGAGCGATCACGCGCTATACTTTCTTAAAAAAACGTCAAAAAACCCCAGAACTGTCAAATTCGTACTTAGTACTTTTTAAAATATTATATAATGAACAATATTAAATAGAGTCGTATAATTCTCGTGTCTTGGTATCATAGAGGAAAATAAGAAGGACTAGCCCTAGTACAGTACGGTGCAGGGCAGCTTTCGAGGACATCACTGAATACCTCGTGGAAATAATTGTTCAGATTGAATATGGGTTCTTACTGCGAAGCGTTAGACAATGTCAACTAGCTACCTCTACGTGTAGCACTCAAAGACTAGCGGTGCGAAACAACAGATTTCAAAGGCACACTTTTCAAAAAGATAACAGGAGTCTAGATCTACGAAGAGTCCAAAAGCTAAGGGACCCCTGTATATGCAGATGTTACGGCGACGCTGACTAGGGCTTTGCGCCCACAAACGCCGTGGCGTATCATCACGCGTCAACTGTTACTACTGGCAGAATTGAAAAGGCCAGAGATTTTTCATCAGTTATGTTGGTTCAAGGCATGAGAAATTGGCTACGGAGTGGTGGCTGGCTGGCAGGGGTTCAGTACCTTAACCATTACATGTACGGTCGAACCTGATGTTGGCGATGTTGGTGCTTGGGAGTGCCGGATAGGATCGTGGCGCCTTTCGTATCATAATCGAGGTCGCAGAACGGTTAATCTTGTCCAAATTATGCTTCGATTCGATGGGAAGAGGAATATGCAACTTTATACTAATTAGGATGTATTCGGGATTAATTGATATGATTGTAAGACTGGCAATTAGAGGAGGTTGCTGTCTAACTAAGCGTCTTGAAATGACATGCATAGAGCATTGATTATTTATAGGAGTCTAATCAAATAATGCCCATTTGATAAAATGAGTACATCGTACGTACATGCATACATGCAGAGTTAGCCACATTACTTGTCGGTGCGTAAATACAAAAATTTCCGATACCAGGGCTTAGTTACATGTTGGTTGGGTTCATTCACGACCACCACTGATATTCTCCGATTTTGCATTAGACATTGTTATAACAGTCGATCACCCGCGACCATACCAGGAACTTCCAATCCACGTGGTCCGAAGGAATGCCGAGCAATCACCCTAGTTGGTCTAGATGCGAGACAATAATAAGTACGTAGTGTCATGTATATGTACTCAAGCCTAAAATGGACGGGATGGCTTGGCCCCTGTTTCATCACCCCGGTGGACATCCTTGTCGAATAAAAGCATGGCTTTTCTTTTTTTATTCTATTGTAGGTAGGTGCCTTGCCGCGAGATGGGGTTGTTGCGCTCGGGATCCGATTCCTTTTCGTACCTGCAGACGCCTTCAAAAGCTGTGGCACTGCTGACTCGAGGTGGAGTTGTGCAGCAATATCAACCTGCTTACCTCACGGATAATATATGTATTTTAAAGTCAGTGTAAATTTGTTCTCCGCATTCGTCTATGAATAGAAGTGACGATGGATGCGCCAGTCCCGCCGGCATCCGGATACTGTAGTCCCAAAAGAGTGTCTTATCTACGACGATCGACGCAATTAGTTTGTTACGAATTGGCTACGATGCAGGAATTGAAGATCAGTAAGTAGCTGTAACTTGTAGTCCGTCGAAAAGTCGGTTCTCTCAACGTGTCATCGACTGGAATCGTACGGAGCATCAGCCACAATACCACATCGGGAGCGTGGCTCGCTCGATGGTGAAATGAGCGACAAAGCAATCCTTGCCCTTGTATTATTCTATGCTCTGGTAACGTACGTATCCCAGATAAATAAATGACAGTTTACATTGTACGTATGTAGTATTTTCGTCACTCTGTACGGAGTACGGAGTTAGGAATGTACAGTACGTACATGTCGAGGCAGCCAAATCGAACACGTTCTCGACCCTATGATAGGGTCGCTGATGCTATTACTGTACTCTGTATCATCTGACATCAAGCAAGGAACGAACCAGCGATCGCACATAGCGAAGGGATCGGCCGGTCGACTTCCAAATTCTCGTCGTACTCCTAGTTGACGTTCGGGAGGAAAACTACCGCCGAGGCCGGATGGAACGCTTCGAGAAGCCTGCCTGTTGGGGGCCGAGCATGGATCGTCCGGGTTTTACTCTTCTGTTTTTCAATGAATAATGAAGAGGTACATTAAAAAAAAGATTTTAAAGTGTAGTTAGGAGATATTGATACAATTTCCATCTGGAATGTATTTAAAGAACATCATAACATCATCAATAATAGCATATGCTCACCCAGAGACTGTTGTTGGCCAGCGCCGATCCCTGACATCTTCAGGCTTCAGCTGCACCCTTCAGACGCAGATCCCACAGCCAGGTGGGACTGGCTAGTCTTACGTCCGGCCAGCCGCTGCACAGCCCGTGGACACTGCATACTGCATGCGTACTATTATGGTCCCTAGCAAAAAATACGATCCTCCAAGTCCCCGGAAAACGCTGGATGACCAGCACCGAGTCCTGTGTTGTACTGTGGCTTGGACCCGGGACGGCTCGTCCGGACCATAAGCTGGATATATTTGGAAGTACGTGGGCTTGTACGTACATTGATGCTAAAGAGAGGGTGTGCGAGGTAGTCATAACTTATAATTAAGGGATGTTCAGTATCAACTTTCAGGCCGGCTGCGCTCGGACGGAATACGAATACGTATACAATCGAGGCGGTTCAGCTTTTCCAGCACCAATAATAGCGGAGTTATTACCACAACAGTCAACGATGAAGTATTTATGGAGCACTTAAACTGGAGTCTATTTGTACTATAAAAGCAAGCATGAATATAGAGTAGAGCACAGTGCACACTCGGTGGTCTGTTGTCCAGTAAAGCCGAAAACGGCTCGCTGCGCCCCCAACACCGAGAATGCCCCCGCTACGTCTATATTTCCCTTGCCGGAAAATGACCCCGAGTAACTAGAATAGTAATACGTATTAATATTAAATAGAGACTGGCGTTGTTGCACGAGTCAACATACCCCATAAAATTCCAACCGGGCTTGAGCAGGTTGCACAAGCATTCATGGTGTTAATGGTTCACGCCTGCATCGGGGAACAACGTGCGCTCCGCACTGCCTTGGTTTGACGCCGTTGTCTGTAAAAATACACACGCCGTTCCTAGGCTTTAGGGGCCAAGTCCTCTGCATCGCACCAGCCGTGCATAGACGAGCAGCTAAACGTTTAGTCGCTTCTAGTTCCTACATATGTAGCTAGGCGCTACCTATCGACTACTGTTCCTGTTATTAGTATTAACATCCTGTCTCCGACTCTCTGGGTGCCTCTCCGACACAATTCACCACGCCGACAGACGTGCACGACACTGTACTTACTTCTTTACAGTATCAAGTCTGCTCGGAAACCTCTTTGTTCGTTCGACTGCGCAATAATTGAGCCCTTCGATCTATGCGGCCAATTATTGCCGTCTGAAAGAAAGGTCATGACACGCTCGCTTTGTTCGGCGTCGCAAGGCTATTGATCTCATCGACTGCCCTGCGCACCCCATCGTTATTTCTGATTCAAAGTGTCTACGCGAGTGGCTCGCAGATTGTGAGATACTCTTTGTTTGAAGGGATCGACTGGCTTTTGAAAGGAAATCCAGGACGTGAACAAAACTGACGAGCCACGCATCACGAAAAGAAGCCCCGTCATGTCTTTCGCATTTCTACAAAAGAAGAACAACAAGGGGGCTGTTCCGGGGACATTGGCCGAGGGTGAACAAAATGGGATGAAGCACAGTTTGGTGAAATTCAAGTCGAGCAAGCAGCTCAAGCAGCTCAAGCAGAACAATGCCCAGAAGCGCTCGGCTGATCTGTCACGGATCAAGCTCGAGCGACGCTTCTCGCAATCTGAGACAGCACTGGCTCGATTACCGTTGAACCGTAGTACTAGCGAAGAAGGACCTGTAGCTCCTAATTCGCAGACTGATAACCTGGCGCGCCACAAAACCGTCGTGGCCGACAAACAAGACCGAGCCGTTTCACCGTTGTCGCCTTATGTGCTTGACGATGCTGGACCGAATCTGTCGCCCTTGGCCATTGAGATGCCAGAATTCGGTCCTAGCTTTGGCATGGAAGAGGTGCTCAATGACCCCGGCCCAGACGCGTCACAGTCACAACCACGACCTTCGCAACAACCCGCCTCAACTTCCTCCACCCCCGACACGTGGGATCGCCACTCCTCTTACTACAGCCCGGCCTCATCGACATCGAGCCTCTCCGACTTTTCCACTGGCAACACGCCTGTCGACAAGTCAACTACCCACTTGCAACAAGCCTTTGTAGTGGCCAAACCGGCCAAGGCTGGTGTGTTGGACAAGAAACCGACGTTCGACCGGCCGTTGTCTCCTCCAAGCAGACCACCACCGAAACACCCTCTGCGGAACAAGGCAAACACATCTGCCGACTTGAAAAACAAGCCTCTGCCCAGAGTGCCCTCGCAGCCAACGATTACGGTGCCCAAAGAAATCCCGCCACGTGAACCGAGCCACATCGCTCATCTCATGTCGAGATACTCGTCATCTGCGCCGACGGGCGAGTCGGATGAGTCGCCCATCGACAAGTTCTTCGGACCTCGATTGTCGGCCGACGACGATAAAAAGACGGTGTCACCGGCCAATTATGACGACTTGGAATCGGAGCTCGACCGCATCATCGGCGAGTCTCGCCAGGTGCAGACTGCGACGTCACCGCGGCCGCCGGTGGAAGACGAAGACGAACACATCGACGTCGTTGCACCGTTGAACGTGGGTGCCGGCGGGCGGAAGAGCACAAGCACGAGCACGAGCAGCAGCTCGACGAAGCAAGCGCGGCCCGGGCGATCACGAGCGAGCACGGCTGGCTCGTTCAGCCTGTTCCCGCCGACCACCAACACCAAGACAGTTACTCCTCGACCACCACCACAGCCACAACCATCGCCGCCCACGCACACTCGTCTCGAGTCCACCTCGTCCGCCGAGTCGGATGCATCGGCCCTCGCCAGCATGGACTCCAGCGCCCAGCGCTCCGTGTCCACCAAAACCGTCGGCCGCAAGCTACGATACTCACTACGTCTGCCGCCCAACCTGCGTCGCCAAAAGACCTGCCTGGTGCAACCACCGCGCGTAGAGCCTGCCGACCACACGAGTGTCTTGGTGACGCTCGAGGACGACCAGGCCGCGCTGGCCAAGAGCACTGAGCGTTACATCGACGCCGAAATCGCGAAGGCATTGGACGTGGCCATTGAGGAGCAGGGCGAGCTGGAAGATAGCGGTTCCGAGGGCGACGACGACGACAACAACAAAAAACCAGCACACAACAGCCATCATAATGAAACCGACGAATGGTCGACCATCTACCCACTCAAGGCGGTTAAGAAACTGGGCATTCCTTTGATGAGCAGCAGCCACATCCCCCGCCTCTCATCGTCGGACAATGAAAAGGCCCTGCGCCTGCAGCTGCCCAAGCTCAACACGGCCGCCCCCAATACACTCGCCCACTCCCAGATCATCCCACAGCCACCGCCGGCTGCCGCCAGCGTCAAGAGCTATCCTGAAACTCCAGACGATGTGGGACTACATACGCGGTCCTTTATCATGGACTCCCCGCCCGTCCAGTCACCGATCGACGAGAAGGATGAAGAACAACAAGAAGCCAACCCCCCCAGGGATGATGCCATGCCACACAGTGACAAAATATTCATCTCTCTCAACCGTATGGAGACCGTTACCGAGGAAATGTCGCCGAGGGCCCAGGAAGTACCACTGATGCTGGGCCAGTCCTCCGAGTCCCGCAATCTGCAACCACAACCGCTCTACGAGCTCGATGGGAACGGTTCCACCCCTATCGTCGCATCCCCACGGCCCTTTGAAAACGTTAATCTTCCGATGCCGTCCGGCATGCCCGAAAAGGTCGTCGTGGCCCTGATGATGAACGTGAGCAACCTCGATCAATTATTCAACTATGCTCTTCTCAACAAACAATTCTACTGCGTGTTTAAGAGAAACGAGCTTTCCTTCATCAAAAATGCCCTGTTCCAGATGAGCCCGCCCGCCTGGGAACTGCGTGAGATGAGTCCGCCCTGGACTGAAGAGCTGCAAAGTATACAAGACCCAGATGCCACTGTTCCGGAATATACCCCAACATCGTATCTACGGCATTACGGTCGCGACATGATTAACCTAGCCAAGCTCAAGTCGTTGATCCTGGCGCGCTGTGGCACTTTTGTCCGACCGGAGACGGTCGGCGGATTAGCAGGTAGTGACGAACTCCGGGCAGATGAGATCGACGAAGCCTTCTGGCGTATCTGGACATTCTGTCGAATCTTTGGTTGTGGAAAGAATCGGGAAGCTGACGTCAAAGGGCAAATGGACTGGTTGAATGGTGGCGTTGTTGCAAATGGGAACAAGGCCGGGGCTACAGTCTTCATGCCGGAGCCTTCCTTTAGCATGAATAACGTTCTCTTTGATCCACCTGCAGGATTTGGAATCGGTAACGGAGAGGGATTGACCCATGGTCAGCTGTACGACATGATGGAAATCTGGAATTGCCTTAGTGTTCTTGTGCAGGTCATGCACGGTGAAAGCAAAGAGGCTCGCCAGGCCGGTGTGTTTGATGGAATGGATATCTCGCCCGGCGATATCTCCAAGGAAGATTGCATGCTGGAAGAGTGGACTTCCTATATCCTGACACTCGGACCTTCGGCGCTCGTTGCCTTGAGTTCGGTCTGCCCGAATGACTCGGCCCAGGCCACGTTTGCCAAGGCCAAACAGATGGGTTTGACCAAGTGGGAGCCTCCAGAGCCTGGTTCTAGCCGACAAGCGTTCCTTCGTGAAGCCATTGCTCGCACATACGAAACCAGGATAGCCCCACAGCAGAACGCAACCGCTCAGCAACAGCAACAGCAACAGTCAAGCAACGGTGGATCTCCGGTGCGGAGAAATAATCCAACACCCACGAGCGAACCCCGAGCCAGCTACAGCATGAGCCAGAACGCTCGAGAGCCTGGCCGTCGACCCGATCTGGCGATCATGAATGAAGATGACACGCTATCACAGTTCTATAACAACGATAATAGTTACCACGTCCATACCAACCACCGCAATCATAACAACCATAACAACTATCACAACAACCATGTTCCTCCATACACCGCACCCAACCATGAACCACTACCTGTTTCTCACGGCCCACCCCCGCGGTACTCGGCACTATCAACTTTTGTTGACCCTGTCGACAAAGCCATCGCCACGATGGTTAATGACCTTGGGTTCAGCGAACACGATGCCAAATGGGCGCTGAAGATTACGGACACTGGAGACATGCTCGATACTGAAGCTGCCATCCGCCTGCTCACCAAAGAGCGCAAGAAAAGGAGCAAAGGCAAGGTGTCGCAACTGTGGAGAACGGGCTCAAACAACAACAGTGGTGACGAGGGTGGCCCAGAGAATCTTGTTGATTCGCTTGTCAATGCACCCAAACATAGCAGTGGTGCAGGCTGGAGATGGGCTTGAACAACACTTGTATCCTTTTCTTTTCCTCTCCCTTATTTCTTTCGATTTTTATAACCATATATGGAAATGATTTATGGGAGCCATGAAATTTGCTTATCCGCACACTGGTCAAGTCTTTTTTTATTTTTTGTCATTGAAAAAGCGTTCATATTAGCATTATGGAGTTTGGGATCTATCTTGTTTTGTGATTTTGTCATTGATGGAGGAATACCCTTATGTTGAGAACCGGTCTTTGGACATTTGATATATCGAGCATGTTGTATATACGAATCGAAATTCCAAATTATTACCATGAAATATTCATCAACTGATAGATGTAACCACGGAATCATCAGGGACGGGCTCCACAATATAAACCATTTACGGATTAGTGCCATGTCTATTTTTAACCTTTACTTTTTAAGCTCATTCTAGAATGCTTCGACCCGGAATAATGACTCAGCGTGCACACATAATAAGTTAGTTAACCAACTAGGGGATACCACGCAAGTACTACGTAGTAGTAGATATTAATCCTTCCGTCGGCTTGTTTGATCGTTCAGCTGACTCCGCTAGGATCGAATTGGTGTCTCCGCCAGGGGCTCAGCGCAGACCGAAGTGCCTGGAGCCTAGAGCTGGAGCGTAGAGGTCGGGATGCGCGCGCGAACTTATTGGACCGCTTACCATTATCTACTCGATACGCGCGCGTGAGGAGAAACAATGACGTCAGACTGGTGAGGGGAGCTTAAAACTACGCTGTCATTTCTCATTTCAAATCATATCCGTACATAGTCCATACATGTCATCAAAACAAAAAAGAAGAAGCTGCTCTAGTTGGTCTCCCAGTTCCGCAGCATTTGGCGCACAGCCCGAGTCCATTCTTCTTTGCATTTTTCTTCCAGCATTTTGGCTTCGTTGGCGGCAGGGGAGCGGCCTCCCCACATGTCTGGATTGGTGGATAGGTCTCGCGCGTACTTGTCGATTAAGTCCCTATTCAAAAAGGGTGGAAAAAGTATTAGCAGTGCCTCGCTGTTATGTTCAAGTCGTATGTAGCCCTACTCATCCTCAATCTTGGTAAGCACCAACCACGCAAAATTCCAGCTCCGGCTACCCTCCGGATCGGCCGTGACGAGCATCTTGGCTTCGTCGAGCAGCTCAGAGCTAAACAGGCACGAGCGCGTCAGGTTGCGCAGCTCACTCAGTAAATTGTTGCTGTAGACGTAGTGGAGCCAGGCCGAGGCCAGCGGCTCGACAATATCGTTGGGAACTGTGCTGCTGTCAACGACGTCGGCTGTTGGCATGAGGATACGCTCGATACGGCGGAGTTCAATGAGGGTGTTGACGCGGTGGGTGCGTAATGAAGTTAGGAGGGCTTTGACGTCTTGACGCATCTCTTCTCTTTTGTTTGTGTGTGTGTCCGTCGTACTTTGGTATATAGAATATGATATAACTGAATCAATATAGTGATGCTGTGTAGAACAGGACTCACAGAGAGTGGCATCCAGAGATATTAATACTGCTCAGCCCTCACGGGCTTCATGTAGTGTAGGCAGCCCTTCCTCGTCATTCCATTAGCTCTCATACTCCGAGCTCCAAGCCCCCTATAGTGTGTTGGAATTTGAAATCATCGACCCAGCAGCTACCGCTTTAGTCTTCCATTCAGTTATCGGGATACGTAGTACCGAGAAATTACTGGGCCGGATCGCCCCGCTTGGCTCTTTGGGTCTGTGTGCGAGAAAATAACGCTCCCAGTGGCCGTGCTTACCGAGACCAAAAAAACAAGAATAAAAATTAAAAAAAGAGAAAGTGTCACAGTGGAACTAAATTTGTTGGTGACTCGATTGTCCCGGGGCTCCGGAACGGTGGGCGGCGCCGCATGGCATACATACATACATGACGCGACTACGGGCGTTGTACAGTGCATATGCGGGCGACAAATCCGTCAAGTAAGGTGGAAGTTATGGCCTTGGAAAGATAAATAACTTATCCAAAGCCGTGTTTTACTATGCAGGTATTCCTGTTTGTGGCTGCCTGGGTAAAGGAATCCAGGAACTCGTTGTTTGGTACCAGTACGATTGACGGTTAGTGCGCAACTCCCGGGTACACTAGGATGGAGATCTACAGGGTCGATCCAAACGGCGGACACTAGCAGCTTGCTTCTTGCTTCCAGAATATTTAATTAGCAACCTTGTAAAGGCCGAAGGGGCGACTTGTAATATCAATGGTAGTGTTGCGGAGAGGCAAAAGTGCGAGGGTGCCATGCCCTACCAATAATTACTAATACCAAGTGCTGTTGGCTCCCCACAGCCCTAAGCGATTGTTTTTGGCCCGGCTATACGGCATAAGTTGGCTGCGTTTATTCGATACTGTTTATCCGTACTCTGTTCGGACCTACTTCCTTACGTACTAAAGGCAGATATCACTAATGCAGAGTGTATAGTTTGACTATGTAGATGGCAAAGGATGCTGACGTGGGTTGCTTGTCAGGTATGTCGTGGAATGTGCTAGGAGTCGCTACTTGTCTCGAGCAGTAGTAGTAATATCAATAGGACAAAGGTGCAGAGTCAGGGTGTGATCTATTTTTAATTGCCAACTGTGTAAACTCTTCTAATAAATGGTACCAAAGGTACCATCTTATCAGATTAGATGGATGAGTCATCAGATACGCGCCGCTGATTGGCTCCCCGCCGCTTTTCTCTTTTTTACGCGTCGCCATTCCCAGCCTCCCGCCACTTCTCGTCTGCCTGTCCGCTTAAATATTGTGCTGTCGTTCTTCTTCATTAACGACGCAGACACGCATGCACGCCGCCCTGCCCTTGAAGACGCCAACCCGGCGTTGATCAGCACCTGCAGCTCGGCGCTGCTAGCCAGTCGCAGCACAGTTGATGTCCCGGTAAACCGATCACTCGTTATCCGCCGGCACGCGATCCGACATCTGAAGTATTCACCCGCGTGTCGCACAGTTCATATCAGCGATTCTGTCAACATCGCCAGGGTCTTCGACCCGGTATCTATACCAACACACCCCTGTTCTCAAATTAGTCATCGACGAGATGGTCGCCTCCGAGTCCACGCCCATCCGGCGGCAGCCGACTCAGCATTACCAGACCTTTGCAACCCCGCCGCCCAAGTCGCGTGGACGTCCTCCCTCGAACGGGTCTGATTCTTCCCACCCAGATCCTTCTCTGCAGACCAATGGCAATGGGGACCATTTTCCTGGACAGGCGCCGCTGCCCAAGAAGCAAATGGCCGTCCTAGCCATGATCGCTCTGGCCGAGCAGACCGCGCTCAATTCCATCAGCCCGTATCTGCCCAACATGACCGCGACATTTCCCGAAGTACAAGGCAAAGATGTTGGTGTCTACGTGGGTTTGATCGCTTCCGCCTTTGCGCTCGCACAGTTTGCGACCAATTACTTCTGGGGGTGGTTGTCGGATCGCATTGGGAGGAAGCCGGTAATTATCACGGGCACCATCTGCACTGCCGTCACCTTTGTGCTTTTCGGATTCTGCACAAACCTCTGGCAAGCTATAATTGTACAGGCCCTGATGGGCATGCTGAATGGCAATGCCGGTTTAGTGTCTACTTGTCTGGGCGAGATCACCGATCGCAGCAACCAGTCGCGAGCTTTCACCTATCTTCCTGTGCTGTATGGCGTTGGAGGTATCACTGGTCCCCTATTAGGAGGGTCTCTCGTTTTCCACACCAATCCGTTTAACAAAAGCCAGCCGAATCCGTACCCATACATTATGCCGAATATGATATCCGCGGTCATCTTGGTCATCGATTTGATTTTGACAACCATTTTCCTCGATGAAAGCTTGGAGGACGCGGATTCCCTCCCGAGCTTTACCCAACGGATCAAGGAGTTTTTCAGCTCATTTTGGCAGTTTACCACCTCTCATCGGCCTACTTATCTACGCGCTGGCTACAGTGGACCTTTTCGGTACCATTCAGTGCCCCAGGTTCCCACCCGTGGCCGCTCGTGGAGCGATGCTACTAGAGATAGTGACTTGGACTCGGCAACCTCTCCGATGTCTCCAACGGAGAATGAGCATGAATTGATCCGGGACGAGATCTATAACCGAGACACTGTCCTCTTGTTAATCACATATTTGATCTTTGCATTTGGCAACGTTGCCTTTAATTCACTTTATCCGATTTTTGCTGAATCACCAGAGCCAACCGGTCGAAATCTTACGCCACAAGAGCTTGGTCTATCCTTGGGATTCTCCGGTGTGGTGACGATTCTATTTCAAGTTTGCATTTTTGGAAAACTGCGCGAAAAGATGGGAAATAAATGGTCTTACCGTGCCGGTTTGCTGGGGTTTGTCGTATCGTTCATGCTCATGCCTCTGGTCAGATACAAGGGCAACGATGAGGATCACTTGTCGAAAAAGACCATTTTGCTAGCCATTGAACTTTGTTTTGTCTTGCTCATAAAGACGATTGCTGCCGTTGGTGGATTAACAAGCTCGCTTCTACTTGTAAGCTTTGGCGTTTCTTTGATGAGGTTCTATTTAGCTAATCATGTCTAGGTGACAAACTCTGCTCCAAACAACTCTGTCCTCGGAGCTCTCAATGGACTCGCACAGACCCTGTCTGCCGCCGGACGAGCCGTGGGCCCATTTCTCTCTGGCGGACTCTATTCGCTCGCCATTGGCGTGAAAAGGGGTGAGATACTCACATTCGGCGTGTTTGCACTCGTCACTTTTATCGGGTTCATCCTGAGTTTTGGCATTCGCTCACCCAATCTGGAGGCTGATGGCTGGAACGATCAGTCAGAGGATATGGATAAATCGGACGACGAAAGCGATGCTGGTGCCTGAACCCAATTACGCGAATATTTTTATTATATGCATTACATTTATGAGACACGACATGACGATTAACCTTGTACTGGTATGACAGGAGGTTCAACGAGAGAAGGGTGATGAAAACTAAAATCAGACGATAGTCTATCGGGATATTAATGTTAGCGGTAGACTGCGTGTATTACGGATTGGCGCCGTTGGTAAAGAGCCCTCTGATTTACCATGTTGTTTATTAACTGCATCTTTTGCCATTTATATGCAAGTTGTGGTGGGTGGATATTGTGCTTAACGTCATTTGAAGACTATATTTCACGGGTTCCATGCATGATATCAATTGACATGGTATACAATATTCATCAAACAAAACATTATACAAGGATCTCACTAAGACAATACAATAATAGAATGTTTCTGTCTTCCTGAACAAATAGCCTTAGTCCTAAGGTTGAGATTGTCGGAACTCCCCCGTTATTTCACACTGATTAAACAATGCCTCAACCTCCAATGACGACTTTCTATCATACTCGTACGTATGCTTGTGATGATATCATGCCTTAACTCAGGTCAATAACTTGGTTTGAATTGCGGCCTCGAGATGGCTTACCTTTGACAGACGCCGCAACTTCTCTACGGTTCATAAATCTCCCCAGAATAGAATCCATATGTCCCCGGCCGCCCCAAGGCTTCTTCTTTCGACGCAGATACCTGGATCATGCCACAAGCAAACCGAACAACTTTCCACCACTTGGTCAGTGGAATGGAGAAATGAGCATTGCAATTGCAAAGGTTGATCTCTTTATGTTTCGTGCGAGAATGCGTGACCCATAGCAATCGATGTTGGGGACCATCTGTTGTGCTTGTATTGAATATTATGACGTATTTCCTCGAGTTGATCTAGGATGCATGTTATTTATAGGCATATCTCCATAGCAGGCATACGGAGTTTAATTTCCTTTACGAATTCCGGCGTCATCGGGGCATCAATGGTGATAAAGCCGCTGGTTGTGCCCTACATATGTAGCAGTGCTATAGTGCATTCCAATGTAGATGTCGTACTGATTTCATTTTTGGAAATCAACTACCAACGGCGTTCATCAGCTTTTCTGTCCGAGGGACATGTATTTATTTTTAAAATAGAAGCATATGAGCCTGCCGAACTAACTGTGAGCTGTAATCATTGCACTGTTCATACCATCAAGCAAAGGCAAATCAATGCTTTCAATGGATGACATGTTACTCTTATGTAAGTAGGCAGTTTACTAAGATTAATGACACTACTTTTTAAGATTGGACGCACCCGTTATAGATCCTATCAAGCTCCAAGGAGCATCTCGGAAGGTATGGCTTTTTTTGGGGATGTAGAAACTACACTACAAGTGCATGAGCAGCTGGACTTGGGAATAGTCTCAGAGGTACTACAGCACGAAAATATTACAGTACAGGAAATTTAGCAGATCCAAACTTGAGTACAAAAGCCAATGTTAATGCGGTGTCGCGTCAAATACATTAGCTCCCACTACATCTGGATAAGGCACCGCAAATAACCCGTAAATATTGCCATCTTACAGCTGCAACTTATCTGAATACTCCTGCAGTTCTTTGATCTCATCAGCACCCAACAAGCCAAGTGCTTGTCTCCTAGACGGCGATTTAGGGTCGAAGAATGGCTTCTCTGCCAGTGAGGTCACTCGGGTTCCGTGTCTGGGCTCCGTGCCTTCGTAGTCCCAGCTGGCATTGTGAATTGTGATTCTGGAAGGAACAAATCAGAAAATACTGTACTACTAGGAGAAGCTGGATAACGACATACCTGTTGTCCCACAAGGCACTGGTTCTCGGCGTCCACTTGAATCGCACTTGAATATCCGGATTACGCTCATACACATCATATAAATATCCCAGGATCAAATCGCTCTCGGCTTTGTCCAGGCCAACAATACGAACAGTCATTGCACGGTTAACCCACAGCGCCTTCCAGCCCGTCGCAGGATGCGTGCGCACCAACGGGTGCTCACGCTCGACGTACTTGGGGCCCGCTTCGGGGTTCTTACGGTCCAAATAGCCGTGTGCAGATCGATATATGGCCGTTTTCCCGTCAATGATCTTGCGGAATCCAGGAGATAGTTTCTCGTAAGCTGCATATCCGCTGGCCCATAGTGTGTCGCCACCAACGGTCGGCACGGTGTCGTTGTGCAGGTGTGTGATACCAGCCGGTTGTCGTTCGTGCACAAGGTCAGTGTGCCAGTGAGATGATCCTCCAGGCTTGCGGAAACTCGCCGGTCGGTCGAGGGCATTTAATGCTGGCCAAATAACGGTTATGCCGGGCACGCCAGGCACATGGCCGACTTGAGGCTATCAATTACAATCTGGTAAGATTATCTTTCACTACATTACGAGGCGCTGTGTGGGAACTTACGTGAATCTCAACCTCGCCGTAATAATCACCTAACTCCTTCTGTTTCTGAGGAGTGAGGTCCTGGTCTCTGAAAAAGACAACGCTTCTTTCAGCGATCAGCAGGGCCAGTTCATCTCTCTGCTGATCAGTCAAGTCCTTGAGCTGCAGCCCTACGATTTCTGTGCCGATGTTCTTGGTGAGATGAATGACCTCCTTCGCAGCACCGAGAAGCGCTTTCTTGTCTTTGTCTGCGCGGCTTCCTGCATCGATGTATTCTCGGTTCTGGTTACGGATGTTGTAGACATCGTCGAGATACAGCGGTCGGGCCGGCTTGTACGGATAACCTTCCGACAGGTCAATCCCGGCCTTTTCTAATCTTTCTCTGGCAGGCTGGGGAAGCGCGATTTCATGTTTGGTCGGTGCGGCGACGTCGACGATTTGAGGGTCGATTGGTGCCGGTGCCATGTTAAATTGTTGCTTGCGTTAACCCTAACCCTAGTGACCCTAATAACCTTGAATTGCCCGATACAGTGTAAAATTTGACTTGATCTCTCTTTTATGATGTTCATTAAATTGATGGAATGGTTAAAGATACCATGGGAAATTTATTCTTTGTATATAGTTTTCCAATCTCGCATTTCATGCAGCTCATCTCCAACCCCTCGCATCTGCTCTACCTAGCTGGTCGTGACGAGGTCAATCACATCATCGCCAACCACCATTGCGCACCCTGCATTTCCCCTCTTTTGGAGTATCGCACCAGACCCCAATTTTGTGTGTGTTGGAAGTAAATAATAGGCTCGGACCATTATTACAAAATAAGATTCATAATTGTTGTTCTAGGATTAGGTATCCCCCCGCTATCTCTTGCCAATGACATCGGATGATAATTGTTTATGCACGTGCAGAATAATGCATACTCCGTATCACTATTATTCCATATCCAAGGTTCGGTGCGTGGCTGTACGTGACCAAGGTGTGGACGGGGATGACATCTTTCCATTCGCAATTCGGAGGTCTGGAATAAAACGTGCATTTATCAGGAAATGATGCAATCAGGAAATGTAATCAACATTGAAATCTCTGTCGACTGACAAATAGCCAACAAATTTCACCTCATCGTGTTTCTACTTGTAAATGTATGCTATCAATATCTACCTTTCTTATAGCTCTGGTCAGCTTGGCTAACGTGACCAAACAATGGCAGACCTATCCATCAAAAGAGTAGCCGTGATCGGCTCTGGGATCAGTGGCGTTGCTGCCGCTGCGCATCTACTCAAGGAAGGACTGGATGTCACGGTCTTTGAAAGAAATAGGGCAGCCGGTGGAGTGTGGTACGTTTCCCAATTCTACATGTGCTCGAAAACCCCGGATTTGTTGGTATTCCAATACTCAAACATGTTCATAATATAGGCTCTTTGACGAACGCCCACCCATAGAGCCAGTGTACCCGGCGACGAAACCATCGCAAGGAGAAGTGCCTGGACACGACGAACGAGCAACGGATAGGCATATCTTGAAACATGCACCGCCAGGGTAAGCATTCAAGTAAGCTCTTCTGGTTTTTCTTCCTGTTTTACAGAGGTTAATAAGTTGTATACGATAGACCGTGTTACGTAGGTCTCAAGAACAACGTCTCGACCCCACTTTTGAGAACGACACTCAACGCATGGCCAGAAGGAACTCCGGATTTCGTAGATCATGGAGTGATAAAAGAATATATCCAAGATACATCAATAAAGACTGGTGTCCACAATGTCACACGGTGGGGGGCTCGGGTGGTCGACCTTCAAAAAGAAGGGACGGAATGGAAAGTAACATGGTCAGTTCTTCCTGCAGACGCTGAAAATGGCAATGCGGAAGAGCAGTTGTCTGAAGTAAGTGCTTCAAGCGAGTATCTTTAAATAACCTCTCACGTTATTATAGTATTTTGATGCGGTTGTTGTTGCGTCTGGTCACTACCATGCTCCTCGTGTGCCGGACCTACCGGGCTTGTCTGGCCTAAAGGCAAGGTGGCCATCTAGAGTTCTTCATTCAAAATCATACAGACGGCCAGATGAATTTGGGGGCAAGGTGAGATCTCGGATTTACTGCCGCTGAAATTCCCATTTACTCACACACCTGTACGCGTAGAATGTACTTCTCATCGGTGGCGGCGTATCTTCGACTGACATTGCACGCGAACTTGGCCCTTTGGCAAAGAACATTTATCAGAGTACACGCAACGGCGCGTTTGACTTGGCAGCAAGTGTTCTGCCTGAAAATGGTGCCAGAATCAACGAGATCTCCTCGTTCGAAATAACGGAAGACCAAGTGCCAACTGAATTGTCTAGTGATAAGGCTCTTCCGGTGAAGATACATCTCAAAGATACAGACCAGACGATCCATGATATTCATCAAATTTTCATATGCACCGGGTATCATATCACCCTGCCTTTCCTTGGAAAGTATCACGAAGACGATACTCAATCCGACAATGCCAGTGACACCGTTCTTGTCACAGATGGTAATCAGGTCCATAACTTGCACAAAGATATTTTCTATATCCCCGATCCGACTTTAGCATTTATCGGCGTCCCTTACTATACGGCTACATTCACATTGTTTGAATTCCAAGCAATCGTATTAGCAGCAGTCTTTTCAGGAATCGTTAAGCTCCCGTCTCGAGCGAGCATGAAAAACGAGTACGAGGATCGCCTTCGGATAAAGGGAAGTGGAAGGGGCTTTCATTCATTGAAGGACCAGGAGGAGATCTATGTTAAAGATATCTTGGACTGGACAAATTCTGACAGGAGGAAATTCGGCTTGTCGTTGATTCAGGGACATACAGACACTTGGATCCAAGCTAAAGAGCAGCAGAGAGAGCGCATAAAGGTCTTGTTTGGGATAGCTTAGCATACTAAATTTATTTTACGAGTTTCAAAGCACTTTATGTTATTGGTTTGACGATGAAAACAAGAGTAGAGCCTGCATGTCCCTCAAAAGAAACAGTAGATTTCGAAATACACTATTTATTTTAGTCCAATCTAATGACGCAGTTGTCCAGTGCCTCGCTGGGCACTCTAGGCCCCCCTGTCGTGAACACCGCAAATATCACGCCATCATTCCCGGCTCACGAGCATTGAAGCACATGCTGGCCACGCAACGCAAAGCATCTTCGGCCTATTTCTTATCGTATACGGAGTATTAATATAGTAAATATTCCGCGGCCAGCAGCGCGAAATATGCAGTGCGATCATGCATGTAGCACAACAACGGCATCAAGTGTGTGGGTTGTTGCGCAAACGCCATGTCGGATGACGAAATCCACGACAAGAGATCGACAACAACGGAGTCTGATTCTGGTATCGACAAAGCTGTAGACTAAGGCTAAAACATTCTCCGCTTTCTATTTTGTGGAATTGCTGTCTAGGACAAACAAAACAATATATACATGGAAGAGGGGTCGCAGTTTCAAATGCCAACTCGATTGCAGCTGCAGCTACTTGGCCCTGCGTGATTTTATCGATCAAACTATCCGACTCGGCACAATGGCTCCGTCGTCAATTGTTGTTGACGAACGAGCTTCGGAGTCGACTGAAGCAATCGTTCAGAAGGAAGTGAAGAGAAAATGGACAAGCTACATCTGGGACACATTCGACAAGTCTCCGGAAGAGCGAAGGCTTCTGTTCAAGCTAGACACGGCAATATTGACTTTTGCTTCGCTGGGTGAGTTAAAGTATTATCCGAAGACGAAAATCGAGCCATTGACTTATGTCTACAGGTTACTTTATCAAGAATCTGGATCAAATCAACATTAACAATGCCTTTGTGTCCGGGATGTAAGTATGATCTTACTAATACACCAACTTCGGTCGATTAATGTTCAATAGGAAAGAAGACTTAGGTCTTTATCAGAACCAGCTTAACTACATGCAAACAGCCTGGACCGTCGGATACGTCGTGGGAGAAATCCCATCGAATATGATTCTTACTCGGGTTCCGCCACGATACTGGATTCCAGCTGCGGAGGTACTGTTAAAAAGACAAAACGTGAAACTAGGAGTGCTAACCGAGATATAGGTTTTGTGGTCTGTTCTCACGTTTGCCTTATCACGCGCAAATAGTGCCGAGCAATTCTATATTCTGAGGTTTTTCATTGGTCAGAGGCCACCAGTTTACATGATATTGAAGATCACTCATTGATACTGTACAGGTCTCGCCGAAAGTACCTTTTACCCAGGAATGCAGTACATTATTGGATCTTGGTATCGCAAGGACGAGCTGGCCAAACGTTCTTGCATCTTCCATACTAGCAGTGGTATCGGAAGCATGTTTTCCGGGTATCTAATGGCATCGGTGTATCATCTTGGTGGTAAAGGAGGCTTCAAGGGCTGGCAGTGGTATGGTTTAGTATTAAAACCATCACGTCATGCGCTAATTTCATTTAAACAGGTTGTTCATCGTGGATGGAATCATCTCGCTTCCGGTCGCCCTTGCTGGGTTTTTTATTCTGCCAGATGTACCTGAAATTAGCAACCCATGGTACCTATCTCAAAAAGTGCGTATATATTCAAATGTTGAGGGAATGAACTTGTAATGCTGCTAACAATTATGGTTAGGAAGTTGCTCTTGCTCAAAAGCGCATGGAATTCGAGGGCCGAAAGGAGCGCCAGCCGTTTACGAAGGCCAAATTCAAGAAGATATTCACGTCATGGCATATATACTTTCTCACTCTCTTATATGTGTAGGTATTATGGGTCCAACTAAATGACAATGCTGACTTCACTTACTAGAACCTTTAACAACGCAGGCGGTAGCAGCCAGCCAATGTTTGCACAGTATGGTTTTCTTCTTTTAGTCTGGACGTGTCAACTGGAAAGCGGGCTCTAACCTATAAACAGGTGGCTGAAAACCTCTACAAACCCTGTCTATACCGTTGCGCAGATTAATGCCTATCCGACAATGACTTATGCTGTCCAGGTTTTAACAACCCTAATTTATGCCTGTATAGAGTCTATCCCAAGATAGTTGACCAAGATTGACTAACTAAATTAGGGACATCTGATACTATCTTCAGAGGAAGACGTTGGCCTCCTATCCTTTTCGGCGCTGTAAGCTTCTCCTGTCTCCAATACAAGGAATCAATTCAGTTGGCTGACATTAGTTCTAGTTATCGAATTTAGTATGCTACATTTCTCTCGCCATTTGGAATATTCCAACAGGATGGCATTGGTTTTGTTATATTTACATGGGATCCGGCTACGGCCTAAGCGGTCTATGCATGGCGTACGTACGCCTTGAGTTATACGATGGATCTATCTGCTAATGTTTTTGAATACTAGTTGGGCACATGAAATATGCTCCGACGACAACGAAGAACGCGCTTTGGTCATCGGTATGATGAATGATATTGCGTACGTCTTTCAGTCGTGGTTGCCACTCATTGTTTGGCAACAAGTCGACGCTCCAAACTACCATAAAGGGTTTATTTCGTCTTCAATACTGTCGGTAATATTAATAATTGCGGCCTTTTCTGTAAGACATTTGCAACATTGGGAAAACAATAAGAAGATGTGAGATTTCTTTTTTCCCTTTAGGTTGTGGTTCGGCTCATTGATGATTACCGCAGACGACAACAGCAACAGCCAGAAGAACAACAAGATACTGATGACAGCTCGAGAAAGGATTAAATTTGGTTTATCACTTTTTAGAATAATTTATTAGTAAGATCCAAGTTCTGGGAAAATCGTGCCAGTTTCTCGACTTGATAAAACTGAACAATCTAAATACAATCTTGAAGGACCGATAACTCCAATATTCAATTGGTATACATCTACCGAATTAAATATATAAATTCTTGTTGAACAATTAACTGACCTATGTGTGTGGATTTAAATATGGTATATCGATATTTCTACGTTCTTAGCTGAACCCGCTGGAAGGACCAAACCAAATGTTTCCTGGTCTGGAAATTACTGAACTAGATTTTTTACTTTTGGGTGAGAAACATTTTTTCAGACCACAATAGCTGAAACATCGAAAGGCCCATTTAAGTTTGTAAGCAGGTCCACTATACGCTTTCTAGACGGAAGTAGATAATTTGCTGAGAACGGTGTAAATGTGTCCTTCGGTGTACTGATTATCTAGTCTATAGAAACGTCTGCTATCATACTTTTACAACCTGGCCTTCGGCTTCCACTTGATCCACGGATGTCTTTCTCCTCCTGTCCGAATTAGGTGTTCTATTTTTGATGTGTTCACCATTCCGGGATGAGCCTGGTCAATATCTGTGACTCCGCTCAATTTCATTGTCGACACGAGCTCGTCTTTCAGAACTGCTTCTTGTTAGTAAATTTTCTTTATATTAAAATCAGTCGTATTTGAAAGGCACATACTCTCTGTCAAGTGTTGCACCCCCTCTTCACCGTAGGCTAGAGAGTACAGATATGGTCGTCCAACGCCAACAGCCGTGGCACCCAAAGCCAGAGCCTTCAAAATGTCCGTTCCCCGACGAATCCCCCCGTCAATGTAAATTTCGAGTTTGCCAAAGATTTCGGGGCATTCTTTATGTATTTCGAGTAGGGTGACCATAGCCGGTTGTACGCTAGACGACAACTTTAGCAACAAAAAAAAAATAACGGAGTAGGTTTGGTATAAACTTACGTGTCTAATGATCTCCCGCCGTGATTACTCAGTAATACTCCTGCGCATCCATACTCTGCCGCTAATTTCGCATCTGCTGCTGTCTGGACTCCCTTTAGAAATACCGGCAGTCTAGAAACTCTTTTGATCCAGGCAAGATCATCCCAATTCAGCGACGAATCAATGTACTGGGCCATCACGCGCCCTAGGCCACCTCCCTTCTTGTCATTTGTGGCAACAGCGCCACTCATGGCAGAAACAAAGTTTTCAGCCGAGATTCGCTCATCGGCTTCTCTTTTCCCAGGAATAGGAGCATCGACCGTGACGAAAATAGCCTTGATTCCCAGATTGCGCGCCTTGTTGAGCAGTTCTTCCGTTTTCTGACGCTCGGAGTTCACGTAAAGTTGGAGAAAAAATGTTTGACCCGGGCGACCCGCATCTACTATATCTTCTAGTGGGTATGAGGCATTGTTGGAGATGATCTGAATGATATTCTCCTCTCCGCAAGCCCTTGCAATAGCTAATTCACCATCTGGGTGTGCAAGCTTGGCCATTGCGGCGGGGCTAACAAAAAACGGTGCGCTGCTGTCGTATCCCAATATCTTCCGAGATATCGATACTTCTTTGACATTTCGTAGGACGCGAGGTCGCAGAAGCAGGCTCCGGAAGCTTTCGATGTTATCGCGATGCGATATCAAGTCCGTCGCGGCTGACGAGTAAAAGGCAAATGTCTTCTTTGAGAACTTTTTCTGCGCAACTGCTTCAAAGTCTTGCACTGCCAGAAGCGTGCTCAGATCTGGAAGCTTCTCTGGGCTCTTGTTTTGTGCTGGTCCTGGCTCGACTTGTTGCTTCTTGGGTATTGTGAGAGGATCGATTGTTCCCTTGAATTGCTCGCGGTCCAATGTTCGATGTATGATACTAGGGGCGTGAACTTCGTCATACGCCTGTGTCGCATCGTCCCCAGCGTATTTCAAAATGACTGTGTATAGATTAATACTTCATCAAAAATATCCAAAGGAAACTAGCTTGTCAACTCACTAGCCGACCCTCCAGGATGTTCTCCGAGGAAATTTGTCACATCATAGACTCTTGAATGCACAGCAATCCAACAATCACCAGACGTAGAATGTTTTTTGAGCTCTTCCGCAGATATCACAGTTGTGTTTTCAGATACCTCGGTCATTTTGATACTCGGTCTACAATTGGTCAAAATCACACGGTGAAATCAAGAACAGTAGAGAATTATCGAATATCAAATCTTTCGGGCTCAACTACACCCCCGATCTATATTCGTAAAAGTCCTACTAAAATTAAACTCGGCTCAAATAACAGCTATTTACTTTAAAAAAAAATACGGTGAAAATCAAGGTGGATACTCAGCTATTCTTCCCTGCATGGAGAGCAAGTGCTGATCGGGTAGCTTTCCGATACATGAAGCTCGGCGACATGTCCGTAGTGAACGGAGGACCTCCGATGGTGCGGAATTGAGACATTTGAGAAGCATATGGATATTCACTGCCTAATCTAGAAAAGATGTAAAGTATGTTATGTAAAGTGTGACTTTTATACATACTACATCGAGTCCTTTTTCTTAGTTTAGGAATTACTCCTGATCTTCTTATACAAGAACAGTGTCCTCGGTGTAAAATTTGGGTTACCTCTATTATCACCTGTTTTCTCAACTTCAAAAACAATTGGAATATTTATATGTCGACATTCAAAGCCTCTTATATAAGGAAGCATACAATATAGGACTTATATTGCAGCCATGGGCATGGAAATTCTGATTACTGGCGCTGGCGGTTTCATCGGCCAAGCTCTGGCCAAAGAGCTGCTCCTGGACACCCAAGTCTCATCAATTACGCTGACAGATGTGATGGAACCTCCAGTTCCTTCCACAACATCAACTGCTGAAATAACTACATTGGCGTCAGACTTGACCTCTCTTGCAACCTGCCAACAACTGTGCTCCACCACCCCCTTCACTCACGTCTACTTGCTCCATGGAATCATGTCTGGGGCAGCAGAGGCCAATCTCGATCTTGGCCTGAAAGTTAATGTTGATTCCATGCGTTATATGATGGATACTCTACGTACAACACGACCTGGTATCCGAGTCATATTCCCGTCTAGTTTGGCTGTCTTTGGGCCTGCGCTCAAAGACACCGTCACAGAGGCGACAATGCCGCTACCACAGTCATCTTACGGGGCACAAAAGCAAATTGGCGAAACTCTGTTGAACGACTACTCCCGAAGAGGATTACTTGATGGAAGAATTGTGCGATTGCCGACGATTATCGTTCGCCCCGGCAAGCCGTCAGGTGCGGCGTCGAGCTTTTGTTCGGGGATTATTCGGGAGCCTCTGAATGGGGTAGAAAGTATCCTACCTGTTCCCCAGAGTTTGAAACTATGGGTTTGTTCTACTAGGACTGTTATTAAAAACCTGGTCATTGCCCGTGATGTGCCAACAGAAGCATTTAGTTCAGTGGCTGGAGGATCACGGATCATCAATTTACCCGGTATTACGGTCACGGTGAAAGAAATGCTAGATGCCTTACTAGATGTTGGTGGTCAAAAGGCAAGGAATCTAATAAAGGAAACACCGGACAGTGCAGTTGAGAAAATTGTAGGCTCGTGGCCAGCTGAGTTTGATATTACACGTGCTGTTCATCTAGGGTTTCAGGGCGACGGTGATCTTAAAAGCACTTTGAAGGAGTATTTAGAAGATTATGCTTAGAGAGTAGTGGATTTATGGCTTTTTATATGATTTATTCTCAATAAGGGAGAATATTCAATGTTCCACGTTTCAAAGCCACCACTTGACAGGTAGTATATTTGATAAAACAAAATAACGGCCCAAAAGAGTAATTCACAGGGTCCTATTATTACTCAAACATCCGTATCATTTGTTCAACAGAATTTCAATTGTATAAAGAAAAAAAATTATTGGAACCCATATCTACTAAACCATGACATCAATAATGATGTTCGGTCTTCTCTCCGTAATTTTAAAAAACCCTGATGTATTTCCCAGACCTAAGTATTTATCCTGAAGCTACCCCGCATGGATACAATGAGATCTAAATTTCATTCTCATGGTACAAAAGAGGTATTAAAAGGTAAATTTTAGAAAATCATGGCGGCGGTTGATTCCTTCACTCTCAATTCCGGGATTAAAATCCCTGCCATCGGTTTCGGGACATGGAAATCGCCACCTGGTCAAGCAGCAGCCGCCGTGGAAGCTGCTTTCGAAGCAGGATATAGACATTTTGTACGTGTTTCTAGAGGTATTTGGCGAATTCACGCTGATTGGAAGTTATACAGGACTGCGCCCCTTTGTGTACGTAGTGTCTATGTCAGGCCGACAAGGGATTCTGCTAACAAATTTATACAACTACAGACGGAAATGAGGCAGAGATTGGCCAAGTATTCAAAAACACAAAGGTTCATCGTTCTGAATACTTTGTCACTACAAAACTGTATAATATCCCATGAGGAAACTCGCAGGAAAAGCAGGCTAATAAGGGTATCTGAGGGAAAAGGTGGTCTTCAGACCATCGACGCGTCACATCGGCTCTTGAGAAGTCGCTCTCAGATCTATGTCTGGACTACGTCGACCTATACCTCATGCATTGGCCCGTCACATTAGACCCAACACCTAATGATGCAGATTACGGTAAGGAAAATCGCAAGGTACACGCATCCGGATGGGATTTCCGGGATACATGGCGAGAAATGGAAGCCCTGCTTGCTACGGGAAAAGTCAAAGCTATCGGAGTCGCCAACTTCTCCACTGTCAACCTAGAGAAATTGCTGCAAACCGCTAAGATTGTGCCGGCGGTTAACCAAACTGAAATCCAGCCGTTGCTGCCTCAGGATAAGCTACATGCTTATTGCAAAGCAAAGGGAATTCACCAGACTGCATTTGGACCGCTTGGTGGATCAGGGAGTACCTTGCATCAGAATTCCATCATCAACAAGATAGCTGAGACACGAGCCACGTCGACAGGGAATGTCATGCTGAGCTGGGGTGTGCAAAAGGGCTGGAGTGTCATTCCAAAGAGCGTAACACCTTCCCGGATTAAGCAGAATTTGAGTGGAAATTTTACGTTGTCCGATGAAGAGATGACAAGTATGGATTCATTGGCGAAACCAAAAGGCAAGAGATTCAATCGTCCGGATTGGGGAACCACTATCTTTCATGACGACGCTGCGGTAGATTTGGAAGAATAGACGTGCTCTCCCCTTCTAAAATTCATTTTATATGATCTTGTCCTTGAGAAAAATTTGAGTCTTTCAACTCCACGTAGTTCTCCGAAGAAATAAAAGAACTTGTATCATATATTGAAAATTCTAGACCACAGTCTTAGTGTGAAGGAAAACAAGAGAAATTAATTTCGCTTTCAGTATGTACACTTTTCTATGATTTTTGATTTTTGATTTTTATTTTCTATTTATTTATTTGTTTGTTTTATTTTATTTATTTATTCATTAATTTCTTTCTTTTTTCTCAATAATACTATAATACACTGCTATTCCATTCCCATTAACCCAGTCATATTGGTGAAGCCAAAATTTAAATCAGAAAACAAGAAAAAGTCATCAGGGGTTGTTTGCGACACAGGGACTTGCGACTGTACCGAATATCCTAGCTGCTCCTGCGGTATTTGCATCCCTCCAGCAGACGTAAGAGGATTCTGTTCCTTTTGCATATGCCCTTCTGCCCCATATGCAGCTGTATTGTGTAGATGCCCCACTGGAATGTCCACAGAAGAAGCACAGTCATACAGTTTACGACCCAACCCAACCGTCATCCGCTGAATCGGATGCTGGGCAATGCAAGGTGTTGCTTGAAATAAAGCCAGCACTTGTTCGACCAGTGCAAAATCATTCGATGGTTCGATGCTAAGCTGGTCATAATAGTTCTTGCAAATCTCTAACAAAAAGTTCCCGGCAAAGGCAATCATTATATGAAAATAATGCGGGACACCGACGAGATTGCCCTGAAGTGTTGTGTCCGTCAAAATCATATCAAAAATGGTAACGGCAGCGTCGTGCGCCATTATCGCAGCTGTCAACGAATGCGAGGGAATTGGCTGTCCTTGAAGATTTCGAAAGACATGATGTCCGAGATACAACTTGCCGAATTGATAGTGAAGCTCCAGGCCTTTTCGTGGGAACTCAGCAATTTGAGGATTCGGCTGGAATAGTGCCGAAAACTTGCTGAACCAGCGGTCCAGCTGACGTGAATAATTGGTTATCTGACCAAAGAGTACCTGGGGCATTTGGGAGTCAAATTCAGACCCTAGTGTATCTCGAATTTCGCTCATTATTAGCAGTAACGAAACCTGGGATAGTATGCGGATATCGTCCTGTGTTGTCTCCGGATGTTGAATATAAGATTCCCAGTCAGCTGTAACTGCCTTATCACCACGTAGAAGGGCATCTCGATTGTGTAAAATAGAAAGGTGCTGATCGCAGATAAACAACAGATACCAGAGGCGAAGGCGATCTGTCATCTTGAAGGGAGTCGCTGTCAGCCCGGTTTGATTTCCCTGCGCCGCTGGAGAGTGGAGGCGAATATCTGCTGCTCGCCGGATAGCATCGCTTGACAGGATTCGAGACGCGTCTGGTAGCCAGAAAGAAGAAACACACAGAGCTCGAATGTAGTTTACATCGCGCTTTTCGAACATAGACCGCGATACTAGCTGGCGCAGTTCTCGATTGCAAGTCTCATATAATTGTGAATCACGCGTATCGTGAATAGCAGACACTGTGCATATTGCGGCGAACAAGACGGGTGATTGGAATCGGAGTTTTTGAATGTCATCTTGTCCCACGGCAATGCCATAGAGATAGTGGTCCAGGCGTGAAAAATATCGTTCCAGCAGGCTCTCGGCCACTGTAATAGTAATAATGGATTTGCTGACAAGGTCTTCCTGCCATAAATCTGGCCGCTTTCGGCTTTGCTGAGAGCTACCTGATGGCCGCCGACCAATTTTGGCCATTGTCAAGAATGTGTCGATGGGGGCATGAGGAGCAGATGGTGACTCCGGTGGTGAGACCTCACAACCATCGTTGTCATCGCCAGTTTCAACCTGGCGGCCATTGGCAATGCAATTTGCCGTCTGTGCAGGGTTCGTAGAGTTGGTGCTCACTAGGGGATCAGGTAGTTCCAACTCTAGATGCTGACAAATAGTTGTGAGAGCTTTGTGGATATTTTGGATGTCTGTCTTGAGGTTATCGGTGTTCCTGTCTCGGTCAGGTGTCTGCTATCATTAAGTTTACCAAATATGGAGAGCTAACTACTTACTTTGTGTCCTCAAGTAGTGACTGCAAACTGCGGTTCAATACACACGATAAGGACCGCCGCCGGCATCGTGTGCATGGCGGCCCACTCGATGGCATATCACATTTGATCTACCCAAAAACAGTCAGTTGACACAGTTACTAAATCCCTTCCCCTCGAATGACTGACCTTGTTCTTGCGACAAGCCGCGCAGGCAGTGATCTTACGGGTGATACCGGGCAGGGCATCAAACACAATGGAATCCGCAGTGCTGTCTCGGCCCGGTGGAGGCATCGGCGTGGCAGCCGGGTGAGCATCTTTATGAGCAGTGTTATTCGGTCTTTCATCATCATTGGCCTGTGCTGTCGACGTGCTTGACGGCACGAAGCGATTGATGAATGAGGTCGAGTCGAATTGTGGGGGGCCAGCAGGATGGTCTGCATCTGCAGTATCGGCCTGTCGCCGCTGTCGCTTGGTTGGCATGTCAACTGAGCTGCAGGCTATAGAATCTTGATTATCACGGTGAAACAGACAAGAGCAAGATGCATCGGGGGACAAGCGATGCGAAGAGCCGTCATAAAGCCATAAAAGGCGCGCCCCGATCGGACTTGTCGCCGAGGCGCGTTTTCCCCGCATTGCGCTTTCCTGTTTCGGAAATTGGATTTTCTCTTCTTATTCTCGGGGGAGGAACCAACTCTTCTTTTCACACTCAAGAAATAGACTCAAGAGTTTGATGCTCTAGGACCACAAATAGTACCCATCATGACTTCTACCATCGCTATCAAGTCAAAACAACTACCCCCGGGCGTCTACGTTCCTGTGATTTCTCCCTACAAGAGCACTGCCCGGCAAGAAATCGATCTCGACGCAGCATACAAGCATTTCACACACTTGATCCGTGGAGGAGTACATGGAATCGTCTTGGCTGGCACCAACGCAGAAGCAGTCTTGCTATCTCCCACTGAGCGTCAGGAGTTGGTGCGCGTCGCCCGAAAAGCCGCCCAAGATCTAGGAGTAGCAGACTACCCCCTGGTGGCAGGTATCAGCGGTCAATCCACAAACGAATCGATTCGACTGGCCGAAGATGCAGCCAAGGCTGGAGCTGGCTGGGCTCTTCTTCTGCCCCCGAGTTACTGGGCCAAGGCCGTTAGCAAAGATGTCATCTTGAGCTTTTACAAAGAGGTTGCCGATCTGAGTCCTATTCCTGTCGTGATCTATAGTGTATGTTACTACTTGGCCTATTTTTATGCGCAGTCACTTACTCAATAAATAGTTCCCTGGCGTCACAAATGGAGTTGACATTAGCTCAGATGTCATGTCTGAACTTGCCCATCACCCCAACATTGTCGGTACCAAGCTTACGTGTGGAAACGCTGGTAAAGTCACACGTCTTAGCCATCAGTACAGTCCAAAACAATTTAGTGTCTATGCTGGATCGTCGGATTGGCTTTTGCCATGCCTTATTGGAGGGGGTGTGGGCTGTGTGACGGGAATGGGCAACGTGTTTCCCAAGTCGACATCGAAGCTATACAATCTGTGGGCGGCTGGCAAGACGGAAGAAGCGCAGAAATTGCAAGGATTGGTGGCCGAGACGGAAAAGGTCTGCAAGGAAGGCATTGCTTTGACCAAATATGCGGCGTGGTATTTCATTGGACGGGAACTGGGCATTGCAGCAGAAGTATACTACCCGCGCAAGCCTTACCAACCTGTTGGCAAGGAGAAGCAAGACTGGGCTGTCAAAGTTATGACCGAGCTATCACAGTACGAAAATTCACTTCCTGATGTAGTTGGAAAATAGTTCTACTAGTCTTATATAGAGCAATTTAATTTTTTCAATGTGATTTTATAATCAATCGAAGTAATGTACTTAATGATAAATATGGTGAAATGGATTGACCATCAATATCAACTAAACAATATCAATTTGATAGGACATGCTATAGCATAACATAAAATACCTCTCTTACTCTTCTGAATCAACAAGGATGTCAAAATGAGCGACATTCTGCTGATAACTTGACTGCCCCGCAGTTCAGCACTGTGTTGCAGTTGACGGTCTTCTCCCCGACATATAAAGGGGTGGGCGGATAAGATTCCGCTCTCGGAGGAGGGCCGATTGAGTGACGCAAATAATAATTACTTGCATTTTCACATGGTTTCACAAAGTTGATATACTAATCGATATTTCGATGTACGTCGATTCCATCAATAATTGAAACACGAAGATTTCAGCATACAACCAGAAATGACGTCCACCAAGCCTACTGTCCTCCATCTAGGAGAGGCGATCAAATACAACCACGATTTCTACGACACCGAGTTTGCCAGCCGTTTCAATGTTATTCAGGCCACAGAAACGGACCGGGAATCTTTTATAGAAGCTTTGAAAACAAAAAAGTAAATATACAACATGGCAGCACTAGCTTTCCGAATTACCTTTGCTAACAGATAGACAGATATGGAGACTTCTCAGCCCTCTTTCGGCCACACTTCCAGACTGGAGGGTTCATGGGCCAATGGGATTCGGAACTCATTCCTCTGCTGCCTCCGTCAGTACGCATATTCGCTTCTGCTGGCGCAGGCTTCAATTGGGCCGACGTCGACCTGTTAGGTGCACACAAAATATGGTACGCCAACGGCGCTGGCGCATCCGACGAGGCCGTCTCTGATACAGCACTGTATATGGTTCTGAGTGTGTTCCGGAACTTTACTCGCTCCCAGCTCGCTGCCAGAACTGCTGATCCAGAAACGTTTACTGCAACGCACAAGCTCATTGCGACCATCTCACGCAACCCGCGCAACCATGTTCTTGGAATCGTCGGATTCGGCAATATCAGCAAAAAGCTGGCTCACAAGGCCAGGTCAGCACTCGGCATGAAAATTCACTACTATGATATTGTGCGTGCCGAAGCAAAGGAAGAGGAGGCATTGGAGGCAACGTATCATTCATCTCTTGATGAATTGCTCAAAGTCGCAGATTGTGTGTCATTACACACACCGCTCAACAAGTATACGCAAGACTTGATAGGGACACAGCAGCTTTCCCTAATGAAAAAGGGAAGCAGGCTCGTCAACACAGCAAGAGGTCAGATAGTCAATGAAGATGCCTTGATTGGTGCGCTTGAAAGTGGACATTTATCGGCTGCAGCGCTGGATGTGCATTACAATGAACCACAGGTGTCGCCGAAATTAGCAAAAATGGAGAATGTGACCTTGACGACACACATCGGTGGTGGTGCCCTCGAGACGAGAATTAATTTCGAACTGAATGCGATGAGGAACATACTCGAGGTTGTTGGGTCCAACGGCGAACTCAAGGGGGAGCCGTTCACCGCTGTAAATAGGAAAGCTTTCGAAGAAGCTGCTTCTAGATAATTTGAAAATACACAGAAGCTTGAATTTCCATTTCGGAAAAAATAACTATTTTGAAATAATCTTCAGAGCACTTCGTCTATTGTATGAGAAGAAAACAGACAGTAAAACTACACACATACGACCAGTTCTCCTCCTGCAGGAAATACTCTCAGAAGCTTAAAAGGGTTTAAAAAATATCTTTTCCAAAGATCTTACTGGTAAACTATTCGCTACAACAATGGCTTGGTTACTATATTCTGCAGCACCCACCGGGTTTCTAGAGCAAGTGCATCTGGCTGTAGTAGGTTGATATTATGCCCACAGTCGAGCTCAACCCATCGCGTCAAAGATGAAAGTTGCAGCAAGTCTCGATGTAACTCTTTGGTCCAATCATCCCAATGGTCCAACCATTGACGAAACTTTTGCTGCTGTTCCGGTGTTCCATTTCCGGCCTTCACGCCAGCCTCGTATATCTTTTCATAGTCTTTAAAAGACTGGCAACTGATCACACTAAGAGGACGGCTACCCAGAATTTTTTTATTTAGTTGATTCTTCTTGCCCAACGTCTCGCAGACTTCATAAAACGCTGCTACTTCCGCCGCGTATCCTTTGGCTCTTTGACTAATATCGATTGCTCGCGCCTTCCATTCCTCACGCGACAACTGTGCACCAGCCTTGAGTCCTGTAACCTGGGAATAACTTAAATCTCCCAAAACAGCGAGCAAGTCTGGATTTGGCATGCTAAAGTACTCGGGCTGCCGCTCCGTCGCACTGTCTGCCAGCACCATCCCCGCAACATCTTCATTTTTGAGATGAAGAAACTCCCGACATACGACCCCGCCGTATGAATGAGCAAGTAGAACATAAGGGCCTGAGATTTGTGTGACTTCCAGCAATGTGCGAAGCTCTTTAGCTGCAGTGGCTGCTTGGTTTATGGCGGTGTGCGGCGCGTCATCACTTTGCCCTAGCCCACTTCGATCATATAGCACAATGCGGGCAAATTTAGAAACCACCTCTTGCACCCGCGGCCAAGAAGACGAAGACTCTCCTGACCCGGGAAAAACGATCACAACTGGATCGTTGGTATGCAGCCCGTCGAGAGGTGAATGACGCCGGACTGGGCCACTAACAGACACATGCAGCCGATGGGTCCCAATAGACACAAGGCCAGACTTGGTTGGAGACATTTCCCATTCGGACATGGTTGGTGATTCCTGATAATCGTGATTCGCCTAATCCGAAATTGTTCAAGAGTTGTCGGGCGGTGCACGTTGCAGGTGGAGAGATGTTTATCTGCCCCTCAGTTCACGAAGTGGGCGAGACTGAACTTACTCCACCTACAGGATCATTTGTAGTTTGGAACGACGGCATTATTGCTATTATTGGTTGTCAAAACGGCTGAATCAATTGATGGCCTTGCTCTAAGCCAAAACCAGCCGGGCACCCATCAGCCATTATTCTTTTGATTCGAGAGTTTTGATTTATCGTCCGAAGCGGGATTTTATATACAAAAACGGCAACAAGATGCTTTCACCAATGACACCAATTGATGGCGGATGGCTATATGGAAATAAAAATGTAAAGTTGAAAATCTACATTGATATACACCATATTACCGACGACAGTTCAGAAATATGAGAAAACAGACCCTTTTATTTTACTCAGTACACAGAAACGATGTCTGAACCGCCGCGGACTTTACCCGCGTCCTGGTACCGCAGCTTGCCTCTATATCAGCTTGAGAGAAGAGCTGTATTTCTAAAGGTACGAATATGTCGCTATGAGGCTTATGTTTCTTATGTGACTGCTAAATCAACATAGTCATGGTATCTTCTCGGTCCTGTCACCCGATTCCTGACAGTGGATGAGAGAGTTAGGTATGAAATTGCTCAGCAAGAGATTCTTGCATATCGAGTCTCGGCAACCTCGGAGTTCCCGGGCCCTGAAGACTTGAAGGTCGTCATTGCCAAAACTGTATGCTTGTCCAATTCCCTTGCATCATAAAAAACGAAAAGAATCTGCTAATTCATATTCGATCCAGGGTACTGAATTACCAAGCCATATCACTCCCACAGGTCTTCTCTTTGCAGCTCTGTCTCCATCGGCGCCTTCATTCCACGAGTTTTTCCCAGACCTCGAGCCACTTCTTGCCAGAGTCGATTTCACACAAAGACCGTATCGACGCAGCATCAAGTACGAAGGCAAATTCAACTGGAAGACCATGGTTGATGGTTACCAGGAATGCCTGCATTGCCAATATACCCATCCATCGTTCAGTATTTACTATCCGCCGACGTTTTACACCGTCTATAATCACGAGAATTTCTCTCAACACATCGCAGACCCAAAGAAGCCTGATGATGGATTATTTTTATACTTCTTTCCCAACTGCACGTTAAACGTGTACGGAGGCGGTATGAGTTCATTCAGAGTCTGCCCAACTGCCACACCTGGTGTGACGAGGATGGAGTTTGATTACTATCACATCGACAACGGAGACAAGTTTGAGAACTACTTCCGATTTGTTCGACAGGTTGCAATTGAAGACTTTGAGTTGTGCGAAAAGGCGCAAGCTAATCTAGAGAGGGGTGTCTACAAAGAGGGCGTTCTGAATCCAGAGAAGGAATCCGGTGTTGCTTGTGAGTTTTCTATTCAAATGTTTCTTCTAGTCGTCTAGACAGAATGCTGATAGCAAACAATAGACTATCAGGAAAGGGTTTTTGATTTAGTTTGCCAACAGTACGATGAGGACAAGAACGCTGAAATGAAGAAAGAGACACAAACGACTCATTCAGAAGTCGTCTTAACTGTAGAAACAGCTGCTTAATGATAATCCCGCAAGATCTGTGTATCTAGGCTTCTACTAAACATCATCAGTTACTTTCGTCCTTTACGGATCTTCTCAACTTAACAATTATTCAACTTGTCTAATTCCTAAGATAAATTACTAGCTGTGCGCAATGAATTAAAATGACGTAAAGAACAGGTTAGTAAATATTGAATGCAAGATTGTGGGTAGGTTTACCGGAAAGTTTGACCGAATTGGGTAGTTATGCCCTAATTGACAACATCGATCGGCGGGATAATGCGACTCGCTCGACATTATCTAGATTTGGAAGCCATTTAAGTCCCAAAGTAGACACAATTTCTACTTCCAACGATTTCTTATTATATTATTCGTCCAGTTTATAATCGTCGTGTGCGGGTCCGACAGTATTCGATAGTACACGTTTGATATGCACTTGGCAAGTCTAAAATTATAACTAGATGCTATTACTCTTATAAAGTGATACAAGATCTCTTTGTGTAAACATTGTACTACAATATTCTTATTTGGCACATTTGTGAAAACCAATATGACGGAAGACTACATTGTTGCATCCACATTCGCCGCTCTGGTTGGAGTTATATCGATCACCATTTTTTTCAGATCACATGCGACAAGATCAAGAGAAACTCCTAAAAGTAACTTTGCAGAGGAGCCACAGTCTTTGAAGGTCGAGAACGACAGCCAGGGGACTGTTGTATCGGTTGCGAAAGAATCCGACTTTCCATCCGACTGGTTCACATCCTCGGAGATTTTCAACCTCGAAACAAGGGCAATATACTGCAAGGTTGGTTCCCTTTTTGGACTAAAACATAAGATATCAAAGAAAATAGATTGATCTTAATTTTTTAAAATTCCAAAACACTAGTCCTGGATCTTCGTCGCCCATTCGTCTCGCTTCTCGAAACCAGGCGACTATCACTCATTTTCCTTATCCAACTATGCCATCTTCCTAATTATGGGCAAGGATCGCAAGATGCGAGCTTTTCACAATGTGTGTAGACATCGAGCATATACGGTCACGAGAAAAGAATCCGGAAGCAGCACTGTGCTAGGGTGTAAATATCACGGATGGAGTTACAATACACAGGGCCACTTGGTGAAAGCCCCCATGTTCGATGGGGTACCCGGGTTTAAGAAAGAAGACAATAGCTTGTTTGAAATTGAAGTAATGGTGAGTGATGGCGGTGTTGTATGGGTCAATTTGGACACTGGGGTCAAGAATCAACCAATCAATGAAGAGGCGGAAAAAAATATCGACAATTTTCTGGGACTGAAAAAAGACAAGGCGAGGTGGGTTGATGGGAGGACTGTTGAAGGAGGCTTTAATTGGAAGAAAGCAGGTCAGTTGACATTACTCAAGGTATTCAAGATGATCATTTCTAATACTACTCAAAAGTAAACCCAAGCATATTTAACATTGGCCAGCCCGAGGTCTCGACACCTTCGGTTCTAAGCTGGTTTAATAACGACCCCGGAGAGACATCAGCACTTCATGTGCTTCCCAACTCAACCGTGTACAATATCCAAGGCATCAAGCTTTGGTATTCAGTGATTGTGTTCCCGTCATCTACAAACAGAAGTCAGGTTCGCTACGATATTTACTCCAGCTCCACCAAATCGGAAACTTCAATCGAAAAATCCATAACGACGCAGATCGAGCGATTCATTAGCACTCAAGTCAAAGAGCTCGAGTATTCAACCAGCAAGGTGTTTTTCAATGATGAAAACAAAGGTATTTTCTTCCCATTCTCTCATATATGCCATAAGGTAACCAGTAAAAACAATTTTAGGTTTCCAGAATGAAATCCTGGTTCATCTCAAGGCTCATTCAAAAGTCGAAAGGACATTGGGAAGACAAGTTACCCCAGTTCTACACAAATCACAAACCAGTAAGAAGTTTCTTGAAGCCGAAATATGTAAGTTATGCAAACCTTCTATAAGTAATGGTGGATCCACGTATATGTAGGTTCTAATACTATATATGAAGTGTGTAATCAGTTGGATTGCTTCAGTCAGAAAGGCGCGAGCAAGTCCGCGGCCGGCGATGAAATTCTTGCCTGGTAATTTCGTGATCAGGCTAATACATATAGGAAGGTACCCAGGTTCCAAAACGATCCATTCGTATTTCAATTTCATCATTTATCTATGTGTAAAACTTGTATATATTCAAGACAATAAACTGAATCGTACATGTCACCTTCTGCTCAAGTGCTAAATTCACATTTGGTATTACCATCATCACATGGCACATATCTAGCAGGTGTATCAGGCCCAGCCAACAATATACAGGAAAGCCTCTCCCATATATCCGTTCATTAGAAGTCCCTGAGCATACTCGATCAACTCATCGTTTGGAATGCTCAATGATTCAAAACGCTCCTTTTCCCCTCCTCCGCTCCGAGCATGGACACGCTTTTCAACAAGGTTTTTCATCATTTGCTCTCCCGGAGCAACAACTAGATAAATCGGAGTTGACTTCTCCATTGGTGTTATGGACACCGACTCTTGCACAGCGGGTGTAAGCCATTCCGTATTGGAGCTGGTGAATTTAGTATCAACTGTGCTTGACATTCTTTGCTTCGCCGTCGTCAAGACGGGGTTTGCTGGTAAAGAAACTTGATCAGTTCCGCATTCTGAAACATTCCCTATGATAGTGTAGCGGATATCAGCGTCTGGAGAGAATACAAGTAGAGTATTGACGGTAGAACTAAGCTTCATCCGAAACGTCGTAAAGTTTCGAGGGTCCAGATAAACCGTGTGACTCGCAGTGATACTGGGCGATGTGTTTGATTTTTCACTTGAAAGAATCATATCCAGTGCATCTTGTTGTACGGGAGAGGGACATCGTGGTGCAATTGCAACAGATTTCGATTCACGAAGTGTGACCGAAGGAATACAAGACGAGGCATGCGTGGACAAGCCTATGTCATGGCATTGAAGGCTGCAAAACCGGACAATATGACAAGCTAATACACATCAGCCCCAAGTCCTTTTTGTCTTTTGAAGAGGAACCTACTATTGCAAAGAGAAGCCGTCTTGCTCTGGCAAGCTATACACGTCCCATCTTCATAAAGGCCCCATGCTCGCTTTTCTGCGGTCAAAACCTCTTGTCTATGAATCAGATCTGTCACTCGTTTCCTCGAGTAGTCCATGCGGGATCGCGATGGATGATCCAAAGGCGTTTTATTCGCGAGTTGCAGCAGATTTCCATAGTTCTTAATAGCTTCATCCAAGTGACCGAGATGCTCCAAAGTCACGCATAGTGCGCTCAACGCGTCAAAGGATTCTAGCGATTCCGGTCCCATCAGAGCACTCGTTTCTTCAAAAAGAAAAACAAACAGGTCACATGCATCTCGATTCAATCCGGAATCCATATACGCACGCCCTAGTGTCTGTAGAACACGGTAATTTGCCGTCAGTCGAGACCGTCGATAGTGCTCGATGATTAGCTTGACATCGGCAGAGAAGTCAAAATTATCCGAGTCCTCCAGATATCTCATCACAGCATTTCTAGTTAGAGAACTGTCAAACCCCACCACTGTCTTGCAATACGGCAGCATCTTCTTTGACATTGCCAGGGATTGGTCATTCAAACCGAGCTTCTGATAAAGTATTGACAAATGATTCATTGCATCAAGAGTGTTTTCGTTTTGAAGGCCGAATACCGCCTCAAATGCGGGAACAGCGTGCTCAAAAAGCTCAAGGGCAGACTCCAAATCTCCAAGGCTAATCTTTATATTCGCTAGTTCCTGCATAGAAGTCAAAGTGTCCGGCGCATTCTGTCCGAGAACTCGTAATCGACCTGCTAGTACTCGTTCGTACAGAGCTGATGCTTCTGTCGCATAACCATCCCTCTCGCAAAGTTTAGCAATATCGTTTAACACATTGTATACCACGGCATTGTCGCGGCCATACAGTCTCCTAAAAATCGCTAGCGCCTTTAAAAAATAATGTTCCGATTCTCCTGCTGACCCGATAGCGCTATATACGAAACCAATTCGATGTAAAATCCCCGCCTTAATGCGCAAGTCGGTATCCAACGTCTGGTACTTTAGAAGAACATTCAAGACGTCCTTGTAAGTTGCAATCGCGGTTGTCAAATGCCCGGCCTGTAAACTCATTTCGGCTCGAGACTGGAGTGAGCTGATTTTTGATTTGACTGGAATCGATGACGAATCGGCTCTGATGATAGAATAGATGTATGCTATTTGGCCCATTGGAAGCACGCGTTGTCTGCCCGAGACGTCTTCGACAATGACACCATCGGAATGAACTCGCATATGAACAAATGGGCTGCGATCCCCTTCAATGTCTTGTGGAGAGTAAATCTTGAAACCTCCGTTTGGTTGCTCGGTCAAGCAGTTACTGGCACGGCTCTCACTCCGACTAGGTATATTTTCGCTTTTTTTGGATTTCGATACGAGTGAGAAGCGTACTGAATTTTCCTTTTTCATGAGTTTTCTTGGTTGGCTTGTGACTGAGTCTGATCTTGACAATCCTGGGTTCCATTAGTCGGATCGAAGCAAATAATATAGTTCACTCACTCTTGGGAAACTTCAAACCGAGGACAGATTTCAGGAGAGACATGCGACGAGGGGGAGAATTCCGTTGAGTTTCTTGAGGGTGAAATTCACTCTTTTCTTGAATATTCTCCTTTTCTTCGTACATCGTTGACAGTGTGTACTTGTCATCTGGTATAGATTATTAGATCATGAATATAAAGAGTTAATTGATCGCTTGCCAGAATCAGCTGTATCTAACCACGTCGCAAGTTGAGCAACGGGAAAGTCAAGTATGTCGTTGGGTTCAATTTCTTGAAGAGCTCCTTCTGGTGCGTGGACTGGATCGAATCATCAGTCCCATGTTCATTTCGATATTTTGAACTGCTGCGAGATAATCTAACCTCTTTCTATATCCTCCGGGACTGAGAAGGAAAGTGCCACGATTTCTCCATCCTCTCCAAGTCCTGATTCTAGTTAAATAATCAGTATGAGAGTACGGCGTTGTATGGGCAGAAACCACGTACTTTTAAGCGGCCACGAATTCAAGATTAGCTGCGATTTCCGCTTATTTAGTTTTCTCAGAGCGTTTTCAGTAGGGCTCAGAGGTGCAGGCATGGATGTTGTCATCTGTGGGTGGCTAGAAGCCCTTTTGTGGCCCGAAATTGCCTCCTTCTTGAGCTGTCGAAATTCCATGTCTTCGTGATAGTCGTAATGTAATTTCAGCTCGTATCTATAGAGGTAAGCTATGAGAAATTCCCATCATCACCGAAAAGCACGTACACTGTGTCGAACTGTCGGTCACATTGAAAGCATGTGAGGCCATCCGATTGGTCTGTTTCTGTTAGAGTTTAGGTATTTATAAAAAGAAGAATTGCAAGATATACGCAGGCTTTCATGTGCATCTTTCGCTTCATCATCAGGAAATACATCCGCGCATTTGCTACATGGGACTCGCAGGGGGCGCCCATCCAAAGGAACCAGCCTTTGCTCGATTCGATATCCTTTATTGATGAGACTAAATCTATTAGCTTCGAGATATGTTAATATTTCAATTGAATAGCCTGCTTACTTATCTCTCATCATGACGTGGACAACAATGGCAGCACCTGGACAAAACTTTGTGAAACGATGACTGTCCAGCTCCGATCTATCAGGGTCAGAATTGTCTACCGAAGTATTTATTCGGAGATTTACCTCGATGAGAAAATAGCATCGCAATCACTGCAAACAACGTCTTTGAGCTCAACTGCAGAACCCTCCTTGTTTGACCTCGGTGGAAACTTTCGCAGTACATCCTGAAATTTCTTTATGTCGGTCTTCATTCCATGTCGTTCTTTTCATTCGTCAATACACTAACTCCCCACAGGTTTTCCGGTCTCTTCATACCATCTATTCTCAAATCCCTCCATTGTGAAAGCAAGGTCGATGCTTGTAGGACGGATTTTCGTGGCCCTGCTGAAGGGAATGATTGAAGCCAGGCTCCTATCTCGGTGCTGGGGTCTCTAATTTCTCGCTGGCGGTCACTGTGAGATGCTCGGTGAATGTCAAATTCGCTCCTAATTATAGTCAGCACTAAATTAGGCCACAATCCCGAGAGGAAAGATGGTGGGATTTCACCTATCGAAGAAGCGCTTTGGACAGTGGTAGCATTGCATCGTGTTCGCTGGTCATAAATCGAATATCCCAATTGCAAAAGTTGACACACGAAAGTACTAAAATGGCACATGGCATAGCAAGTACTTTATCTTGGACACCAGGCGGAGATGATTGATGTCCCCAGGGGCCCCTTTTTCCTGACCATGTTTCCAGTGAAGGAAGGGTGGGGTCTGCCATGCAGCCCTCTTTGACGCTATCCAGGAATTGGTGCCTGATTTTTTTGTATCAAGGGAGCTTTTTTTTTTTTTTTTTTTTTCTCCGAACTGTGATCCCTCGCATGATCAGTACAACTAGTAGCCGTCATAGGGAAAGGCCCAGGGATAGAGGTGACCGGACAGGCAGCAGGCGACAGGTTCGACCATCAGGGCCCCGCTGACGAACATGGCTGGGCAAAAGGCCCAGACAGTGCGCCATCTGAAGAGCGCATACTACACGTCGTGTCCGACAAGCTGTTCGGTGGAGAGAGTTGACAACGGCACAAAGCGATAAGGTTGGTGGGCGGGCGCCCCTTGCATCGCTTGTCTAGAAGGCGCGCCACACGTCACATCTCGCTCCCAAGCTATTTAGTCCTTGTGTATCCATCAACTGTACTGAGACGCGTCGCGACATCACAATATTCATGCAACAGGAAAACTATCAATGCATGTATGCTTGCTGCGATTGGCCGTCTGGTTCTGGTGGTGGATCTGGACCATCGCTCCGGCTCCGAGTGGCATCAACTTCTCTCTGCGCCATGATAGTTGATCACTTTCACGATTCGATGGATTGATCTTCCAAACGATGCCAATTGGTCTTACTTTTTGGATGTGTCGCTTTGGCCCTCACTATTCCCGCGACACTATTGACAGCCCCAGTAAATCGTTCCCTGAGACAGTACTACTGAACACAGCACATTCGGAGAAAGCGCGGAATAGCAGTACGTGACACAAAGGAAAATATATGGTGTTTAGGAGTTTTGAATTTTACAATACTGTTAGAGATAACGCCGATAGACAAGGGCCTAGTCTCCCAACTCACTGATCGACTTGTCTAGAGGCCAGGCGTTGGGAGGGGCACCAAGCCTCAACTTTAGGTTTACCCTTGCCTGAGCGGCAATTGATTTGTGAAATGCATTTCTGCTTACTATAATCTACCTAGAGAGAAATGCGCAGTTGGGAAGCCGTTGGGGCAACCCTCAGAAAGGTGATGAGCCAGCTATCGAATGTTGCTTCACTGAGATCGACCTTGTCTGTTGTCAGGCAATGCGTGAACGCTACTCATTGCCGAGCAAAATCTTATATCGGCAGCTGTCTGGTGTTCGGCTTATACTTCCTTTCATAAATCGAACTCAGCAGCTTGTTATCAAGAGACGACAACTGTCTATCAAGATCATCATGATTGTTTCGGAGTATCAGAATATCCGCAAGATCGATAAATCAAGTCGCATAAGAGTTAATATAGTACTGTTTACAGTTTTCAGTCAGCAAAGTGTAGGTCCCCAATCACGTAAAAGTCAAACCTACCGTTAGACAAGATTCCTCGCCCGAATAGCCACCTCGCAGGTACACGTAAAGTACCAGAGCGGTTTCGTGAATAAAGCCTAGGGAAATCAGCTTCTCATAGATCAGCAATTATATTTTAACAACCCACAAGCCACGACTTTGGGACTCAGCCGTCCCACACTGAGAACTCTGCCCCAGTCCTTCCCATCAATTCTCACTTTTGCCCATCCAGCTTCTTCGTCGCCGTTGGCCTCGGCGCCCAGTCGCCTCATTCTTTCACTGGGAAGTTCGTCCATGTCTGTGTCCCCCATTTGGTTTGGGTCAAGTGGCGGGTTTACTAACCCGGTCCAGACGCTTGAAATCCGCAGAGAATCTGTGGCGATACCGAGCTTAAGAGAACCATGCATATTAGCACTCATTTCGAGCTTGGGACCAAATGCTGATGATGACAATGGCCCCTGTCCATTTGATTTGCTGTTGCTCACAGCGAGCTTTGTGAAACGGTCCGAGATCGCCTTTAATTGAGCCAAGCTCGGCAGGATAATGTGAACGTCTGGTTCCCGACAATGAGGTTCGTGTAAACCTTCTACTGCAGATTGATGTAGCAGTCTTATCGGTATCTCTTGGGTGATTACCGTCTCGCGATCTCGACCGCCATCTCTCGGGGGTTGCATTAGACCGTCCCCATGATCTTCCCCAAACGCGGAGACAGCGTTGTTACCATCTATGCCCAGGGGATCGGTTCGTGGTTTCCACGAAGATGTAACTATGGTCAGTACAAGAAGAGGTGTTCTTCCCTTCCTCGTCAATCGTAGTTGAGCAGATCTCGCGCCAACGGCAGATCGTAAAGCTCGAGACAGAGACCCGATGGGGACCTCGAGGTTGATCACCCCTACAGCGGATTCAAGGATGTAACTTTCGTCGAAGATGGCTTCCTGGCCCCAATTGTAAGTGACAAATCGACTTCTTTCATCAGGAATCACTCACGGCCGGCAGTGCTGCCCACACTTGCGTCCCTTGATCAGGGATAATGGTGAATCGCACCGTTTCACTTTCGAGACGTAACCAACATATTTTCCCGAGTGATGTCAACGATGAGGTTAGTTCTAAGTGTAATCAGACTCGGTTCGCTTTTATATTTCGTCTCCGCATGGAATTTCCTTACTGGCAAAGACGGGGATATTTGATAGCTCCGTCCTGAACCGCATTCCGGCTCACACACTGGGAATTTATTGAAGGACCGCGAGCCTAGACGCATAGAACAGCAAAAAATATGAGTTGTTCGGTGCTTGGCGGTGATGTCTTCTCGTGCATAGGAGAGTTCGAGACGCGTTGAAGATTGATAATAATGCATTACTGACGTGCCCGCGTTAAGAGGTTATTTTGGGTTTGGCCAATAAAATTGCCGTGTTCGGCACTGCCAGACCCACCCGGCAGCTTGCTTATCGTGGAACGCAGTGTAGACGTATCTGAATATTTGAATGGGGTATGCATGGTAAATTAAGTTGGAAACATTGATATAGTTGGATATAATGTGTCAAGAAGCAATCTGTAAAGAAGAAATAAAGGATATAAAATAAAAAGAGCAAATAAGAAAGATTTTACGGCCACTAATCTTAATAACTTCACATGCATGGTTCAGGTGCACCTACAATAGCGTGTTGTTGTGGCAAATGGGGACAATGGATGAGCGATTAAGCCTACATGGGGAAACTTAGCTCAGTCTTCAACCCTGAGGCTGACTGACACCAGAACGTAAGGATTGCTGGTCATCTGCCTCTGACCTTGTCTAGTCATTTGCATGGGAATTGCATCGGAAACGAATATCTTCTCACTAATGTTCATGTCTTTTTCCGAATAAGAAATAGATCAAAGGGTCAAAATCATTTTCTAGACTCCAAAACATCAAACCAAGTCTCCTAGTAATGTTCACAATTTCCCTGTACTTGCTTTGGATCTCTCCAACACCAACGCGGCAATAAGAGCGGCGCCTACCCCAGAGCCATCCTCAGCAGAATGCAGAGTGATAGGGTTAGCGAGATCGTCAGGCCAATCACAAATCTCCTTTAGAGCTTGTGTTGCCCTGTCCCGGAAGTGAGAGTACTTGTTGAAAACAGAACCGTCCACACCTACATGACAAGCCTTGAGGCCCTTTTTGAGACAAATCGCAGCAATACCACACGGATAGAGCCGGGCAGAGCGGGTTGCGATCAATTCAGTCAGGTATTGTGCTACTTTGAGCTCGGGGGAAGTTGGTTTGATGCCAAGCGCCTGATTGAAAATAAACGAAATGTCATGCAAAGCTTCCGACTTATCTTCCTCAATGGTAGATAGAAACAATGCGTCGATTGTATTCCTTTGACGAAGCAAGGAGACATCTTGCCCTCGGAACATGTGATTGCGCTGGTGAAGGTCAAGGAAAACAAGACGAAGAATCTCTCCTATGTAAAGGCCAGCCACCATTTTTTCATATAGCTGCTGGCCGGGGCGCGGTGAGTCCTCGTCGATGATACGATCAAACTGAGTTCTTGGTAGCACTTTCTGACCGTTGTCAAAAGCGCCATACTCTGTGTTTATAGCAACCTCGCTATCAGGTGGGAGGTTACGGTCCTTCATCTTTGGGATTTCACTACATGATTCCATATATGCGGCGTTTACACCTGTGCTGAAAATACTTCCAATTCTGGTTGCAGGATCTCTATACCTTGAGGCAACTAGCGTCCCAGTCGTGCCATTAACAACAGCGATGATTTTGACCGGTACGTTCTTAAAAGTCGATGATTATCACCTATTACGACAGTTGAATAGTTACTGACTCGTTCAGCTAAGGCTGCTTGTAACTGAGGCACAACGTCATGGCCTTCGACTCCGTCGACGTCAACCTTTGGTCCATCTTTGTAGGACTCCACTGTTGATATCCGACTGGGTTACCGGGAAAGAAAAGGTAAAGGACAACGGCAGCACTTCGCCTGAGCTCAAGCAGTGGTCATGGATGAATTTGGCCGTGCAGTCGGCGACAAATCCCCACAGATTATTAGCAATGCTTGTCTTGAGGCCCTCCGGCATAGGGAATTTGTCCTGGGTGAGCTCATGCCGGCCCCTGCCATCTGTTAATTCGACTTCGCAAACCCGTAGATTTGTGCCTCCCATATCTAGGGTAATGAATTTCCCTTTTTCATGCCCAGTTGGGAAGTCGAAGACCCAGGCCACGTTCATCGGCTAAATACGCGGTCAATGTGAGACTTGGGATAAGAGACTAAGAGCATACAATGTTGCCACCATCCTTGGTCAGGCCTGCCACGCCTTAGAATCAACTCTACGTGATATAAAAGCAAGGATGCCGGCCTGCAGCGCACCTTTTTCAAGCTCCCGTGCAAAGTGATTTGTGATGCGTTTCAGTTCGGCCTGGGTCACTACAAACATGTCTTCAAGCTGTCTCAGCTCATACATCAGCTCTGCAGGGACGTCCGCTAAATCCTCTATTCGCCGTTAAACAAGAATCTCTCTCGCTCGCTCTCGCTCCTTCAGACTTCCGACTCACTGTCTCCGAAGACTTTTGGCGGGCCACTGGAAGAAGGCACCGAGGCCGACCCAGGGAGGTGCGCATATTTGTGAGGCTGGGTCGACATGGCTACGATAGCTGCCAGGATTCTGCAAGTCCTAGAGTTGAAGGTCTTCCCTATTTGCTTTACACATGTCCGACGATCGTTCTCGTAGCGGAAACATTTGATCATGACTATTTATCGAAGCGTATAAGGTTGGGCCGCCGCGATTGACTGGTACAGTCGTAGGCTGGCATGACACGGTAGTGACGCACGGCGATAGTTATCAATCGGTCTTGCTTCACACATTTGGATAGGTCTAGGGCATTGAACCGTGGCGGGCGGCTGAATTGGCCGCAGCAAGCAGTCCCGTGGTTCCTGGCAGAGAAACACGTGCCTACGCGTCTGGTCGCGTCTCGCAGCCCTGAAGCTGTGCAAGAAGCACTGAAAACGAGTACCTAGACATCAGGCGCTGGGTGCCTCAATTGAAGCAGAAGTGGAGAGAGATCGCGAGAGATCGCCGCGGAATTCAGCGATTAGAGAAAGGGAGGCCCGCACGCAAGGACCCGGCTGCGACGCGTGAGACGCGCGGTAAGGGGAGCGCCGCCAATGAAACCCCGGGGCTAGACAATCAGACATCCATCCTACACAAGTTCACAGCTGCACCAGCGTCACTCATTACTCTTCTTATTCTTCTTGTTTTTAATCCACCATAAAGCAGCCATCACGAGTGTGGCGTAACTCGGCTCGTGGGAACCTCTCACCACCTCGTCTCGATTTCCCCTGATCTCATCTCACCTGCACGGCTTCCAGCAACCATCCTCTAAACCAACGCCTCACGCTTATCGTTACCCTTGCCAGCACATCTGCATCTGCATCGTTGCTGTGCATACCATACCCACCGCCACTGCCACCGCCTTGCACCTTGCAGAGTGCTGGCCCTCCCTGTCCACGCAGACCTTAAGCGATCCCGTCACCTGCACGATCTCGGGCCTTTTTTTTTTTCTTCCATCGTGCCAGCCTTCGTTGATTGTCCTCGCCTTATCCATCTCTCGCCGCTCAGAAAGTGTCTCAAGACCTGTGCCCGACGCTGTGGCTCTTTGATAGTTTTTTTTTTTCACTTAATCAGCTCAGCATGCTCGACTGTGCGTGTTTCCCACTGACGTATCCCGCACAGAGGCATCGGTTGCCGAAAATAGCTTGTCCACATAACTGAGCAGTCTCAAACGATAGCTACTTGCTGTTCGACAATTGTGACATCGGATGATCGCCATGGCCGACCCTCTATCAAACTCTCTCCCTTCGTTCCGCATTCCTCCCCCGCCGCCTCCACAAACCCCCCTACGATCTCCGAAACGCAGACAGCAGCTTTCTACCGATGAGCAAGATCCGCTTCTCGCCAGGCTCTCTCCCGAGGCCATTCTCGATGCCCTCGCTTCTATCAATGCCGTACCCAAACATGAACCGCGGGCAAAAGACATCTTGGTTAGGAGCATGTCTCAGGTATCACCTGATGACAGAGTAATCGGAGCTCGAGCAGCGGTGGCTGCCCAAAGGTTGAAAACCTGGTTCCGCGAGCTTCAAGAATGGCAATGGCCTACGGGGAAAGACGTTCACCAGGGGAAAGGCTTTTTATCTCCTGTGGTGGATCCTTCGAGAGATGGCCAGGAGTTTTGTGGCAGTCTGCCGGCGAACACTGTGACACAATATGAAACATATATCGAAGAAATCAGGAATGGGATCGATAACCTCAGGATCGAGGAGCTGAAGGAACACATTATAAACGTTCACGTACCAGGTCGCTCCAGACCGTCATCGGCGAACAGTGCCATGAGCTCCGTCTCAGCACCTCCGTTCACTTATACGCAACTCAGCGATTTTGCCACTGTTATAACCGCTACCATTCTTCGGGCCCTCCCTACTTTGGCACGGCTGAATCGACTCTTGAGCACTTGGAGTGTCCGATTACTAGTCTCAAGACAAATCCCGGGTCTGTTGGAGTCTATCGGAACGGCACGAAAATTTCTCGACGGTGCGCTATCTGCACTACATACAATTAGCCCAAACGACGATTTTTCCACCGAGACTGTTGATTTGCAAAAGGAGGAACTAAGAAAGTACATATCCACAGCTGGATTGAGAATGGACACCATCCTCGACGCACTGGAGACTTGTGAAGACTCTTTACCGGATTCATGGATTGACCAGATGGATGCACTCGAGGCAGATTTTGTTACCTGGGCTCAGCGAGCGGAACACATTGCATTCGAGCGACAATGGAAACGTTCTACCGTCCGTGAAGAACAGCAACATCCAAAGGAAGCAGAGAATCCTGCATTGGAACACGTGGGCACATCCCCCGAGAACCCAGCAAATAATGAATTGAGCCCCGTTCCCTCAGGAAGCAGTGTCCAAAATAAACCATTTGACATCTCGGTAGACACTTCTGCCACAATCTCCGAAGACCAAGAAGTGAAGAACCCAACCGACGAGGATGCTATTTCTGTACCGAACGATCCGCATGCTCCCTCAGACTCTATCACAGAGATGACAGCGGAAGATGCGTCTGGAATAAGCGAAACTCACAGCCAAACACAGATAGATTTGTCTGTTTCCACCGATGACACCTCAATACAGTCTCTTTCGACCATCGCACCAGATACATGTGTCAACGCAACACCTAAATCTCCTCTCCACGATCCACCATCCCGTGAGACACCAAGTGACAGTCTTTCCAAAGACCAAATCTCTCAGAACTCCGACAATAACACTCAACTCGAGCGGTCGGCCAATGATACAAGCGTTACCGAGGCGCAATCAAGCCCTACTACGACAAGTGATGATGTCACGGTCCTTAATACCAGTGAACAGACACACATTAAACAGATATCTAAATCTCCGTCTCCTGATGCTCTAGATATCCAGCTCCCTTCCGCCAGCAAATCAAACAGCGCACCATTGCCGAATACGGAACCTCATGTTGTCGAAACCCCTTTCAATAACGACTCTGACGCAAGCAATTTGACCCCAGAAAATGAATTCGATTCTCAATCAGGTCTTGTTACTTCAGACAGAAAAGAATTAAACACCATATATGAAGTTCCTCTACCTTCTGAATCACAAGACTCGCCTGCAATCCAAAACGCAGATATCTCTAGTCCCTCGGACAGAGAAGGAGATAAAGGTATTCCTAGTGAAGAAATTTCTTTCCTAGAGACGGAGACACCAACGCCAGACTCGCCGGTTGACACGTCTACGCCACAACATCTGCAATCGAGCAGCCCCCATCCTGTTATAGCCATATCAAAGGCTACTGAAGAGCCTACTGAAGGCAGTCATGAAGACAACAACTCAAGATCGTCAACCAATATCGACAACGCATCTAGTTCATCCTTCGTGGAGTCAGATTCAGAACACGGATTGCCCCTGGATCGAGACGAGCCAATTCAGTCAATCGAATATTCTGAAGACCAACTACTAGATAACAATGCATTCAGGAATCAGCACAACGACTTCACTCCGACTAAATCACCTTCCGTTACAATCGAAACACCTAATTTGACGACTCACTCCTCGCCCGGTGTTATCAGCAACGACAGTGACCGTACTCTTCGTGACAAGCTCTCCCCCAAATTAGACGACTCCATTTTACAGAAATTGCAAATATTCAAACATCATGATAATGCGAGCCTTCCTTTGCAACGCTTCATCAATGATGAAACCGACACTGGTTTTTCTGTTGAGAGCAGTTATCAGCAAAACGCCTTTTCGACCCCAAAAAGGTCATCAGACAACCTACGGTTCCTACACAGAAACGCTGGCATCACCTCGTCCCGCAAGGGAAGCGAATCACCACCGCCTGATGCGATTCCCCGGCGAGCCGTACGAGGCCCTAGCTCTAGCCTAATGCGGGGAACCATATCTTCTCTGAACAAGGTTGTTGGTAACAATCCGAGACATCAATCTGATTCAATCAGTGCAGACATTGCAGGTGCTCAACTACATCCACGATACAGAGCTGTGTCTACTAAAGACACGGACCCGGACTCAGTCTCATTAAATCGAAAGACGTCAAACAACTCGTTGCTTAGTGCTCCTAGTGTCCACATGCACAGCAAATTAAGCATGGAAAGCATAGGCTCTTATGTTTCCAGTACTGACTTCGCAGAAAAGCGTAGAAAATATTCTTTCTCCACTGATGGTGGCTCGTTTGCGATGAGACCAGTCAATGAAGCTGACGAAGACCTGCAAGAAAAGATACATTCTATCCTCACAGGTATACCTGGTCAAATCCGTCTCAGCAATAATCCAACAAGCGACTTCGATCAACGCTCGGTTATTTCATCCGTTTCAACATCGATGAGGAACCGGTTTGGTTCAAGGTCTCCCTATTCAACGCCTAGTCGTGCAAGCACTCCTACTCCCTCGGGAACCTTTACTCCAACCTCTCGCCCTAAACGGTCAACATCTTATAAGAGCGAGGATAAGACCGTGAGAGTGTACCATCTGCACCACCGTGGAAAAACACAACCGACGAAGTTGTTTGTACGCACTGTTGGCGAGGATGGAGAACGGGTTATGGTTCGTGTTGGCGGTGGATGGGCTGATTTGCGCGAGTATCTTCGTGAATACGTTATTCACCACAGTCGCCAAACACCTTCCAAGAGCCAAGTCGAAGTTAAAGGTCTTCCTACTTCAACATCTCCAAGTTCCACCGTGACTCCCTCCGCCGATCATATCCCAAGCGCTCCCCGCCCTTCTTCAGTCATGAGTAACAGGCCAGGCTCATCCCTTTCGGTTCGCAAAACAAGACGTCCTTCGAAACCTACTGCGGATCTTCCTGCACTCACCGCTGAGAATATTGATATCGCTGGGGAAGAGCTGCTATTTCCATCATTCCCTTTGGCGCGACGTGGCTCCGTCTCATCCATCAACTCAATCAGCATGTCCTCTATCCTCGGCGATGGCTCGAGCGTCTACTCCCCCCATCCCGCGTCTGCCAGGACGCCCCATACTCAGACTTCGACGCCTCTTGGCCTTGCTGGTCCTAAACCACGGACCAGGCATGTGTCAATGACCCCCGAGAGTGAAGCCTGGGTGGAGAATGTCGTTGGCCAGGCACGAAGGACATCATCCAGCGTCAAACCCACACAGAAAACTACAGACCCTCGTGTTGATCGCGAACTGCATAATTCCTCTAAGTTGAGTGTACGCAGCGTCAGTGATATTGGCGCTGTCGGTCGTAACAAGCGTGTATTGTTGAAAGGTCTCGGGGCTCATGAGCAATCATGATAGCTTTACCACTCTTTTTTCGACAATTTCTTCTGCCACCCTATATTTGGTGAGGCGTAACGAATTTGCAATGTTCTTTTGACATTTCCAACTTTCGACTTCGCTTTGAATTTCCATTTCGTTTCCTTATTTCAGCTCTCATCATATCCGGCGTTTATCCCAAATACCCCGTCTTTTTTCCCTGTTGATATATTTTTCACATCTTGAATTTGTGTTGTATTACAATTTGCATTTGCATTTGCATTCATCAATCGGGAGCATGGGACCGGACTGGACAGAAAGAAGCGAGCATAGCGAAGACGAACAGTAGATTACAGCATCCTGTTCACGTCTTGAAATGGCGCTTTTGGTTTTGAAATTTATTATTGTTAAATTCTTATTGTTATATTTTCCGTCTCCGGGTTTTTGTTGGATTTGATTTTGTATACCCTGGATTCTAGTCACACATTTCTCGAATATCAATGTTCCTTTTTTTTTTTCAAGTGACGCTTTTTTTACTTCTTATTGTCATTACATAGCTAGATATGAAGGAGTAATGGCTGATTAAATATTGATATAGTATAGAACATTTGAAATGTTGAAAGATCATTGATAATATGTCCAATTCTGCGCTCGCATCCGCCGAATATTATTATAGGCATACGAAAACATGAAGTTCGTCATAAAAACTGAAAAGAGAAAAATTTCCTCCATTGCTGGTAAATCCTCGCATATCCTTCTAACAAATTCTATTCGATAAACGCAGGCAAAAACAAAATGCATCAATACGCTCCTACCATGATCCATATCAATTGATATTGGATCAGCAAAGATAATCGCTCAGTACCAAATATGCCGAGAACAGTTTCTTTTCTTTTCAGAAAATAAAGAAGAAAGAAAAAAGAAAAAGAAAAGGAGAAAATCAGAAACGCAGAGATATCAGTACACAAAACAAATTATCGTGAGAAATGAGTTTCATCGTGAATCATCAATACGGCCGTTTCAGAGGAAATAAACTGAGGATGCAAGAAAGAAACACTGTACAAAACAATAGATATATATTTTTGTGGGGGTCATTCGTTTAATTCGTCACTGTCCCATTCGTCCTCTTGGTCATTTTGAACGAGTTCGAGAAAGCGTTGTAGGCCCTCTTGACGCACTGGTTGAAAGCCTCCAGCATTCCGGCGAACTTGCAGTCCTGCTGCGGGGCGATGCGGAGGACGGGGGAATGCTTCGCGTGCTCCTGGTCGATCCCTAATTTGAGCCATAGCAAGAGCTTGTGCTTCGCGTTCGGCCGCTACAGCTCTACCAGCTGCGTCAAGACCACGAAGATCGACATCTTGGTTTCCATGAGCACGAGCAGCACCGGCCATCACTCGAGGCGGGACTGGAGCCGGTGGTGGGGGTCGGCGTCGACGAGGACCATCGTCTGTATCGCTATCACTGTCACTGTCCTCGGAGCCAAACTCCCATACGGGTTGGTCGCCTTCAATATCAGGATCATCAGAGACATCCCCGTTCTCGCTCATATCATCAAAGTCCACCAGGTTTGCTGGGATCTGATGAAGTGCTGCTGCACCGACTGGGTCAATGCCATCACCACCTTCAAGCTCCCAAAGCCTGTTGAAACAGCTGCTGTCTAGCGTATTGAAATGTTGATATGGGTTGTCTTCGGAAAGCCAGGCAGAACATAGGTAACAAAAATGGGTATTGCACTGGAAGCAAATCATATGATTGCACCCCATTTGCTTTTGGCACGGTGTCTTGCATGTTGGGCATTGTCTCGTGTATAATTTCATGTACTCCTCGGTAGCCTTCTCTTCCGCCGTGAGCTCGGCCTCACGTCGTGGCGAGCACCTTTCTAGCTCTCCATGCCATCCCTTCTTACAAACGCAGCAGAATGCATAGCCACAGTCCTCGCAGATTGCGACTCGGTCAGCCATAGGAGGCAATTGAGACTCCTCTCCCATAGGGTCAAACTCCATAATATTGTCATCATCCTCTGAATCACTAAGGTCATCCGCCATGGGATCCTCAGGCTTGGGATGCTTCTTGGAGCGGGCGGCTCCTTGACACCATTTTCGTGGGCAATAAACGGTGGTCTTGTCTGATTCTAATCGTTTCTTGCGTTTCAAGAAAACGTATCTTTGAACCAACTCTTGCTCCAAAGGAATCTGTAGAAGCTCGCTTGGGTTGATAGATCTGTCATGTTTTCTTTTCTTCTTCGTCTTGGGCACTGCCGCAACATTTCGATTCCCCTGAGCGGGACCAGGATTTGACTCTTTGCCGCAATCTGGAGCCATGCATCTAACACTGTCCACATCTCCTTCAGTTATGCAGCTGTTGTAGAATCCCTGTAGGCAAGGGACGCAGAAAACATGCGAGCAGAGTAACATGCGATGGCAATTGGCACCTTTCTTCGGCTCCAAACAGACGCCACACTCAAATGTTTCCTGCTCAAATTTCTCCCTTTTTGTTTTTATGTCGAAGTCCAGGAGCGCAATTTTCAACCCCCGAGGAAGCTTGATAGGGTCGTCGTGATTGTTGGTGATTCCAAAGGCGCTATCTGCCATTTGTTGTATATGGTCGATATATGTGTAGACGACCATATCTTTCCCGCATTCTTCCCACAGGCGTTTCCCGTCATCTTTGAGTTTGACGATCTGTGCCGACGGAAGCCACTGCGGGTTTGTGGTGATATTGAAAACCGGGGGTTTTTCTGAGGGGTAGCCAGGTGGAAGTTCTATATCCAATGTCAAGGGTGGTAGATGTGATAGTTGATGTATATCATGCATGTTCTGAGCAGCTCTTTGAGCATGCCCGTCGAGTGTTTCTCCATCCACTCCAGCATCATTTGTATCCAACGAGGTCGGCGGGGTCATAGGAGCTTGGAAGTTCTCGGGACCTTGATCGAACTGCACTAGTACTGGATCAGACGGCGTGATAGGTATGTCTAAAGAGGCTCGGAAAGGATATCGTTCGTCGATTTTGATTTCTGGAAAGATGGCGGAGATGGAGGACAGCTCCATTGAGCGGTCATCCTCCTCGATGATGGCGTCGGTGGTTGCCATCGGCGGCGATTATGGTTGGTAATATATAGTCTCCACTGATAGTAATTTGGTGTGAAATTTCTGTTGTGACTATATCATGTGTAGATTTGCATATCGATAGTGAAATGCCAACGCGACATCGTAAAAAGACAGACCAGGAAAGCGTATGCGGATAATGCTATGCTCGGACTGAACACTCTTGTCGTGACTAGTTCAATATTCTCAAACTCCAGCACATTTCCAGATCCGTAGGAAGTGAAGGGGGAAAAACAAGAAGTGGCGACGCGGAGAAAAAAAGTGACCGAGGTATCCGCGGGCAGGTTTGGCGCGGTAGATAATCAATCTTCGAGTTAGGGAGGAACTGAGCCGTTCTGTCGGTAGACGTGGCTTAGGGTAACAAGACCCAACTGTGCTGGTCGTAATGGAAGTAATAAGGGTACAAATTTTGTTGGCCACCGAAATGGGTAAGATGAGAAGGATTGCAGCGGACAATGAGCCTTCATGATTTGATGATAGACGCTGCTAGCCAACAAAAATCTCTGCCGAAATGGGTAAGATACGGCAGCACACGCAGCAGACACACGATTCATCGAAAATCGAAAATCAAGTAATCCGATTTTGTGATGGGCACCAACGTCCGTGGCCTGCTCACCAAAATGCCCCGCTGGTTGGGCGAGCAATCGCCGTATTCGCCTTATCGCATGCCCCTCGCACGTGACATCCCACCACGCTAGTCCGCTCCGGGTCTTTTGTCTGCAAAGGGTTTAGCGCAATATTATATTGATTGTTTTTGAATGGATCTTATTGAGTGTATATCAACCAATATTACTAACTAAATACCGTTAATTCCAGGCTCATTGACTAAATACCTGGACTCATATACTTGTATATCTTTGAGAAATTTTTGTTTTAGGGAAAAGTATATCATTTTTAAATCGTAATAATATATATATCTCAATTGACATGTATGTGTATGCCTGTTAGTATATGTGTCAACTGTCAACTGTGTGTAGTAAAAATCAAATACAAAAATGGATAGGGAAATGTACATAGATGATACCATCATCTTTAATTTACCCCGAAGTGTTGAATATTTGTGTGTTTGGATTTGGCATTGAGAACTCACATCAATTATTCCGGGGTTGAGTTTCTCTGACAGGTGGGACAGCCCGCTTCGCTTTACTCTCCGATTGGTCCAGGGCTTCAGCATCTTTTGTATATAGGAGATCGGTCTGCTGTTTCTCCTTCCCCGTTTGCCCTTCGAAACTATACACAACAAGGGCCGGCATACTGCATGGGCGGATGGGCCTCAAGTAGACTGAGTGACACGCTCATCCGCAACGGCAGGCTGTACGACGGGCACGCGTTTGTGCAGATATCACAACAATTGGCCGAGAAACATCCTGGGTACTCGCCGTGGTAAGCAATTCCATCACCGAGGCCATGCAGTCAACCACTTTCAACCAGGCCGTTACGATGGATCTTGAATTCAAGCGGAGACTTCCCAGGGAGGGCCAGCGCTGGATCTTCACGAGAGTCGCGACCAAGATGCTGCGCGGCGGCAGGGTGGATCTTGACGTCACAATGTGCAATAAGCAGATGGAGATGCTCCGCACAGCGCGCCAGGTAGTTGTGGTTCTCGAGGCGGATAGGAAATCAGGAAATTCTTCGGCAATAAGGAGAATGTAAATATATAGGTAACATTGAGGGAACTGCTTCTGAAGAACATAAAAGCTGCGGGTTAGTATATTAGATGACTCTGGTCAATGACCTATTCGCTTTGGATCAATCGAGGGCAATTGTATGGCAAGATTAGCTTTCTTATGGGTCGTTTAGCTTGAAGATTAATTCTGTGAAATGGTGATATCAGTTGGAAATTCGTGGATTGATGCCCCACATCAATTAATGACGGAGCTTGGCATTTATGCCTGAGGCCAACAGGCAAGCGGCTGCTTGGCGCAGAGAAGCAAACCGGCCCCATACTACATCAACCAGACATCGACATCAAAAAGACCCTTATTCCCAACCTGATGACTTTTTTTTTCGTTTTGAAAATCTGGATTGATCCGACATGTCACTCTCAGAGACACCTCTGGCATCCCTGTCCTTGACACATGTACACTATGTGAGCCTCCATGACTGTCCCGGTTCCAATTCGACAGCTAATGCCTATGCTGTTCCTAGAACCCTGACGACATTATCTCGTATGCCGTCTTCTGCTTGAAAAAAAAACCACAAGCATTATGCGTCACCTACGTTTCTCTGATATGGGCCTCCCGAGAGCTGGAAATTATCCTGATGTTCTGTGGTCAGCTGGGTTGTGAAGCGTTGAACTTTGCGCTGAAAAGATGGATCCGAGAAGAGCGACCCAAATGTGAGACCCAAGAATAGCGGAACGGCTATCAATAAAGGAATAAAGAAGGAATTCGCTGATAATCTGTGGCTGTCTAGACATGCACGGCAAAGGCTATGGAATGCCTTCTTCGCATGCACAATTCGTGGCATACTTTTCGTGTTACATCACCTTGTTCCTCCTTTTGCGACACAAACCAAATTTGTCCATCACACCAAACGCCGCAACTCTATTCCAACGAATCTCCATATCTTTCCTTGCTTGTGTTGGGGCCGGTGCGGTGGCAATCAGTCGATTGTACCTAAATTACCACACTAAGAAGCAGGTCTTAGCCGGGTGTGCCGCCGGTATCTTATTCTCTACCGTCTGGTTTTTCGCCATTAGCTTCCTGCGGGTATCGGGTTGGGTTGATTGGGCGCTTGATTTGTCTTTGCTCCGCATCCTGCGAGTGCGAGATTTGGTGGTAAGTGAAGACCTTGCGGAGGCTGGTTGGGAACGTTGGGAAGCTCAAAGGAAACTGAAACGACGCGGGGATAGTAAAAAAACTTCGCGTAAGTCGAAATAAATGCTTCGCGACGTCTCGCCTTGATATTTTAATACGTATATATGTATGTATATATTGTGATTTTTATGTATACCATGTCTTTTCTTTGAGAGGTTCCATCAAAAGCCCGACAGCATATTTTTTCCTTAGAAAAACCATTGTGAAATAGAAACATTTGACGACTGGGCTGGTCAATCTATGCATCTAGACTCAGGCTCAAATATTTGACCTTCGATATGGTCACATGACCGACCCACAATATAGCGCCCCAATAATCCGTCCGTCGATTCACCAAAACACATTCAGGAACAACGATCTCCGTTAAAATGCAGGCATTATAGCCTCTATGTAACCCTGAGGATGGGCTATGGCAATTTTCTTTCACGAAAAATTACGACCTGAAAAAGATTTATGGCTGTGTCGCTGAGAGAACATTGATGTTTCGTTCGGTTACGCGTATTTCATATCCACGGTGGGGAGCTTATCAATTCCTGTCCAGATAGGATCGCAACATGTCCACCGACCCTATCGATGCCAATGAACCTGGCCAGGTCATTGTTATGGCAGATGAGGTCGACCAGACTGGAGCCGACATATCACCTGTTCCCGATGACCAACTCATGGCAGAGGTGGTTGATGGCCTCTCACTTGAACCATCACCAGTCATTGAAGAGCAACCTCAAGACCTCTCTGCCGCTGCGGATCCAAGAACAGCAGGAAGGCCGGCGTTGAGGCGTGATGCCGCGCCTCCACCGCCATTGCAACCACCTCCTCCGGCCCCAGGTCAACAGGCCGCTGAGTTGGCACCAGATTCGCTCAGCCTTGCCCAGTTGAGGCGAATAGTACAAGACATACCTCGAGTTGAACAGCAAGTCTACGCATTTCGCTATGCTGACTGTCAACCTTTTCCAGAAGAGCTCGACGAGTGGTTTCAGTATAGTGAGCCAGAGCGTATGATGCTACTTGGCTCTAAAGTATCATTTGATCAGCAATGGCATGACTTTTGCCAACAGAGTCCCGGACACTCGGGTTCCACGTGGTTGGATGTCAGCCGTGATTTTCAAAAATCATTTGTTAATTCCCTTTTGACAAATCTGGACCATTCGGATATGTTTTCACGCATTGAGGCATTAGAAGCCATTTGCTATATAATGTGTGGTGTATGGGGACTTACCGGTGGAAGACATGTGGATGACTATCCCGACCAGCCTACAAAAGAAGAAGAAGCTGAAACTCCCAAGTCAAAGTCACTTCAGATCAAGTGGATTGTGGATAATGTGGTCCTCGTGCATGATTGCGATGGAATCCCAAAACTTTTCGAATATATGAAAATTGTCTACGACAAAGAACGAAATATGGCGGATGCCGAGTCTATTGACTTGGATAATGAAAAGGAACACGCAGCATTTCTTATAGCCCGCGAGCGCGAAGCGAATCTGATCTTAACATGCCTTTATTTTGCCGTCGAGGTGGCTAGGAGATTGGAGTCGCTTGACAAACATAATATACAGCTGCGAGAAACCATTGCAGGGCTACAGCCAAGTCTACTCATCAGTCTTGTTGAAATCATTGCTGGGTTGCGATGGGATGATTCCGCTAGCATACCTTTCACACGGTTTGTCTTGCTCTTTTGGAAATCAATCCTCCTTATATTTGGGGGAAGCCAAAGCTTAAAGGACGCAAAGAAGGAGCTTGAACCTACAATGAACATCCCGGAAGACCCAGAAAACTGTCGAGAGCCATTCCTGACAGCGTCTCCGCTTGATTATCATATTTTTCGCCAGGAGGTCACGTCGAAATATCCTTCGTATAATCCGCCGCCACCTGTGGTACCGCTGGAGCTGGAACATAACTCCATACTTCCGCCTCTTCCTAACCATCCGAGCCGCCTGGCATCAGGGAATGGGCTTTTCTCAGCTCCAGGTGCTACGGCTTCAGGCGGCAGTGGGTCAATTCTTCACCAGTCTGTCCACATTGCTACTCCCGCGCCATCGCCTCCACCATCTCCTATTGGACCTGGCGGTAAAGCCGGGAAGAAGCAAAATTATCAAACAAACCAGAATTTTCCATTTATGTATCCGCCCCTAGATAGCTCTAGCAACAACATTGGTGGAAAAGGCAGGGGCGAGCTGCAGGACACCCTGGTTGGGAAGCGGTGGGAAGGAAGTGATGTCCCTGCGTCTATTATTGAGGCCGGAAAGCTCTTCTCTAGTCATGTAAAAATGACCAGAGCGACCCGGCAACTATGGGAAGAACGAGAGCGATTCATGAAATATGAGCGAGGTTGGAACATGGATGACAGGAGTATTCCACCCGAGAACGGTGAACAAAGCCAAGAAGAAGTCTCTTCAGCGGAGGCAGAGGACAAGAAACAAAAGGAAGATCTTCCAAAGAAGGAAACTGACAATGAAGACGTCCAGCGGCGACTGGACGCAGTAGAGGCTTTCTATGTAAGTTTCTTCGGCTTCATAATAAATTGATCAAAAGTCTAACAACGGAATCAGAAACAAGCCATGCCACATCTTCAATCAATCGTCATCGTCTTGCTAAAGGTTATTTTGACGAATGTTAGTGCCGTGGTAAATCAAGGCAATGGCCTAAATGGCCACGATCCAGGGTAATATCTTTACTCGGGCTCCCTTCAAATCTTATGACGTTAATAAATATCGCAGGGCTGCCAACAACTATCCTTCAACGAGCTCCGTACATGAAGAACCCCCCACTGATATGGAAGAGATCGATATGGCTAGACTTCGGGAAGTCACAGGAAAGGCTGTGTCTGGTTCTCTGTTGCTTCTTATCAAATGGTTCAAAAGATCTCGTAAGATTGACCTATCCTTAATAAAATATACAGGATTTAGCTAACTTCTCAGATATCTTCAAATTTGAGTACCTGACTCAACTACTACTTGACTCGAATTATCTTCCACTGATATTGAAGATGTTTGCTCATCAAGATGTGGACCAGGCTGTAGATCAGCTGAATGATCGCAAGGAGCTCAGGTAAATTCCTTACTTTCCTTGCAAAGAAAAGAGAGAGAGAGAGAGAAAGAGAGAGAGAGAGAAAGGAAAACTAACAGCTTTTAGTTTTTTTCAGTTTTGCCTTAGCAATTCTCAAAATGCCCCGGACCATGACGATTCTTTAGACGGCGAATCATCCGAAGATGACGCTATTCCACCACCCATACTTCGGCGGAGGCATTCGCTTGATGGAAGTTCTTCTGTTCGAGGGCCGTCACCAGAGAAGTCTGCAGTTTCAGAGTATCCTGGTGGCTCTCAACGTGCAGAGGTCGATGAACTAGGCTATCCAACCGGCCAGTTCCCCAAGGACCCAATCACAACCTATTCTTTCCGCAATTTCTTCTCGGCCATTAATTATCTGCACATAATGCAAAAAATCACACGAGACAAAGCACACAGGTGCCTTTTACTTGTTCAATACAAATCAAGCACCATTCTCCGCAAGGGATTGAAAATCCCAGATCCCGATCTTCGATCATATACCCTGAAACTTTTCAAGTCGCAGGTTCCATTTTGCGGTCGGAAATGGCGTCAAACCAACATGCGGGTCATTACGGCTATATATCTCTATTGTCGGCCAGAATTGCGTGATGATTGGCTGGCAGGCTCAGACGTCGATGCTGAAGTTGAGGAGGCACTTCCTTTAGAACAGGCACTTCGCGGTCTCACTCACTGGTGGCATCTGCGCCAGTATAGAGATGTGATGAATATCGAAGAAGGCGCCTCACTTGTGGAAGAGGAAAGAGATTTTTTCTCAAGGGAGTTGGAAGCCATGGGCTGGGGCGTCTACAGTGAAGATATGCTTAATGACCTTGATGAGAGAGATCCGGGTGCACCAACAAATGGAGCAACTGAATGGGACGGAGGACCACTGCAGATGGAGGGTTGGTAGACCTACTTAGTTTTGATATGGGTAAAGGCGCGCGCGCTGTTTATATAGAGAAATTTTTTCTTGTTTATCTGTTGATGGTAGCACAAACTGTGGCTTCAAAAGTTAATGAATGCCTTTGACGTCTCCCTATTAATTTCATCAATTAATAGCAATATTGAACACCTGAGCCATACACACAGTTAATTTGAGAAATTTCCACATTTTGGCCAGCTGCCATCATTTATAAAGATAACAAGTCTGAGGAAAAATTTTTTTCTCATTCCAACGAACTTCCCCCTCCAAAAAAGAATATTCCAAGCAATGAGTGCGTGTTTTAAGTTTTCCTTTTTGGGAAACCGCCAAGAGGCAGCTGATAAGCCGATAAGAAATTCCACGACACGTGACTTTCTGGCGTCTTTTTTTTTCTCCGGCGCTTGGGTACTTGGATCCATTATTTTGCTTTCTTTCGTCAGGCCTACACCAAAGGCTCTGCGCTTCTGCAAAAATGGCTTCCGACGAAATTGTATGGCAGGTTATCAATCAGCAATTTTGTGCCTTTAAACTCAAGTGCGTCCAATCCATAGCTTTTTTTTTTTCGCTCGAAAATTGTGTCCGCAAGCTAACGATGAAAATAAAACAGAACAACAAAGGGTCAAAATTTCTGTCGCAATGAATACAACGTGACCGGATTGTGCAATAGGCAAAGTTGCCCATTGGCGAATTCTCGTTATGCCACGGTTCGATCGGATCCTGAGACAGGTACCATGTATCTCTACATGAAGACTATCGAACGTGCCCACATGCCCAGCAAGCTATGGGAGCGAATCAAGCTATCTTCCAATTACGCCAAGGCTCTTGGGCAAATTGATGAGCGTCTGATTTACTGGCCAAAATTCCTTACGCATAAGTGCAAACAGCGTCTGACGCGCTTGACGCAAGTTGCTATTCGGATGAAAAAACTTGCCAAGGACGAAGAGCGATTGGGAGAGCGAGTCGTTCCCAAGCTGGCACCAAAGATCAGACGGCGAGAGGAAACTCGCGAGCGGAAAGCTGAATCTGCTGCTAAGATTGAGCGTGCCATTGAGCGAGAACTGATTGACCGACTGAGGAGCGGCGCTTACGGTGATCAACCCCTCAATGTGGACGAAAATATATGGAAGAAGGTTCTACGCGGACTGGAACGACAGGGAGAAGGCGAAAGAGACGAAGATCTTGACGAAGGCGAGCAGTACGACGACGAAGAGGAGGAAGGCGTCGGCGAGGTCGAATACGTTAGCGACTTGGACGAGGACGAGGAGGACCTCGAGGACATTGAAGACTGGCTCGGTAGCGAATCTGCCGGCTCGAGCGATGCCGAAGATGAAGATGATGATGAAGATGACGATGACAGCGATGACGAAGGCAGCGAGCAATCTGCTGACGAGGACCGAAAACCAGCTCCTGGATCCAAGCGCAAGCGAGCCGCGCCGCCTCCCAAACCTCGCAAGAAAGGTGCTCGCGTGGAGATCGAGTACGAAACAGAAGGCCCTGGCACCGAGAGTGTTTTGGCATGATATCTGGGCTACATTCATGGCGTTGGGGGCGTTTCTGAACACATGTGCAGCAGTTTATTGCAGCTAGAGAGTGACCAGGATTTTCGCATACCCTGTTCTCGTTAATAAAAGCATTGTTTTGACTCTTTCCTGTTCCAAGTATATATATTTCTTTGACACTCAACATAAGCAATTGGCAATTAGCAACAATAATAAGTGACTGTAACTTTTGAGGGAGATCGCCGCTCCGCACAGGGAAGGCTCATGTGGGTCGCGCCGGCACTCTTGAGACTCATCCGAAACCGACTGTCTCCAACGCACTCACCCATGTCTCGGTTCTTCACCTCTCGCCTACGCCTTCAGCTTTCTTAATCGTTATTACCAGTCATCTATAGTCCTACTGGCGCACGCATCGCTGTGCCTTTTGCTAATCGCTTGGAAGCTTGAAGCTCGCAGTTTGCACGTCCCCCCAGGCCTTTACCCCTCCTCGGGAGGCAGCGTCATTTCACCAACACGAGGATACGTACATCAGGAGCTGGCCTCACTATGTCTTCGTATTTCGCATCTCTCACATCATCTACAACGATATCAGGTCTCGGCACCCGCCTCAACAGTCTTCGGCGAGCGATCACGTCCGGCGAGGAAGCAGATGACCCAGACAACGAGGATAGCTCGCACATCTCGAACGTTTTGAGAGCCTACTACGCAGAGAAAGGACGCCCATTCCCACAATGGCTTCCTCCAGATCCAAAAGCACCAACTCCACAGCCCCGCATGGTTGTCACCCAAGCGTCACTCCAACAAGGCAATAATCCTTATGGTCAGGGACCTGGACACCCGCCGCAGCGTGGTGGCGGACTGGGTGACTTATGGAGTGACGGTCCCTCACAGCCTCCACCATCTCAAACTGCCAGTCTTCGAAACCGCCCCGTGCGAGGACAAGTTGCGTCTGCAAATCTACGCCCGATGCAATCGCAAACCCCGCCTCCGGAGCCCATCTCGAGACGGCCGCTTCCTAGTCAGCGAGCAGGATCATACCAGTCAACATCGTCCACACAGTCACAGTCACAATCAGGGTATGGGATGGAGAAAGTCAGTTCTGGTAGCTCAGCGCAGCAGAGATTAAGGGCTCGGTTCCATAGAGATTCAGGAAATAGCCCCAGCCCTCCTCCCCAATCACAATCTCCGTATATGCGATCGTCTCGTCCATGAGAGTATCCATGAGAGTAGAGAAGGCCTTCGGCTTTGGGTAACGGATACGAGCAATTTCAAAGTAAAGGTTACTCTCTAGTAACTCAAAACCAAGGGGATGGATGAGTCTGCTTGCGCACAGCCCGGTTCTCATCATTCTCAGCATGCATTGGCGGGCGTTGTTGGTTTCTTTCTTTCTTTTTGGTCAATATTCCAGTATTACCGTTCTGCGTATACCCTTCAGGTATGAGTAGCGATTATCAACTCTGGTGCAATCTATTTTCTTCTTCTTCTTTCCTGGTCAAAGTAACAAAGCTTGTAAGATTCCCCGCCGCAGATGTCGCGGTCACGGGGAGTGCAGACAAGGAAGGAGCTATCAATCTACTGGACCACGGTGTTCTTCCATCCCGGACAGTCCCATGTGCTTATTATCTCCTTTCCTCTTCATGCCCAATGCTAGTCAGCCAAGGCGTTCTGTGCTATGACACTCCACTCCTCCCACGAATTTCGCGCATCAGGACCCAAACCAACATAGGAAATCCGAGTCTGGAGACGGCCACCCCAGAGATGACGTCGATAAGTGCCTCAGACCGCCCTTGTCATTTCATGTCTGTCTTTTGGAGAATTATTAGTGATTGTATCTAACGCGAAACTACTCTGAACACAGTACGTTCTCCGTACGTCCTCGGCTAGCGGTTCCCACAAAGCCAAAGCAACACCAAACAAATTGTCGCTGGCCCTAGGGTAAAGCTTTAGCCTAGGTATTACGGTGGCTCCCCAAATGAAAGTGGGCACGGAACTGACGAGTTCACGGAGCAGACGACTCCGAAGGAAAGTTTCCTCCTAACCCTTCGGCAAGCCGTTGTCCACCATTTGTCGGGGGGACCCATACATAATACGAGACCCGGCTCACGGCCCTAGAAAATCCTGCTGGTTTCCAGACCGAGAAGCCCACCCACTACCTGTATTATCCTCCCGGTGAAGGATACTTCTCCACGTCGGCATTTGCTCTCCATACGCTCAGTGTCCTCAAACTATTCTAGGGTTGGCCAATTTCCGGGAAGTGGTGGTTTACACCCCATGGGGGCGGCGACAAATGCTATAACGGGATTGATAAACAACACAAGAACAAAGCGCCAGCAATAAAAACGAGCTGGACATGTTAAATCGTTGATGTTTCCGCAATCAAGAGAGCGGCCGAACCAAGGTACCTGCATGTCAACAAATAACATCGGCACGGCACAGCGAAGGGGAAAATTTATCGGCTTGCCGGGATCATAGTCAGCGAGCCGCACAACAAGCTCGAGTTTTGCTTGTTTTATGGGTCTTCCAAGCAGTGCTAGCCAGAGTTCTGGCTTTCGTAACTGGAACTTCTTGAGGGGTTGGAACTTTCGAGACGTGGCGTTCCAAAGCCTGCGCGAATTTTCTTTCGTGCCACCGATTACGTACTCCGCAACGGCGAATAGGGATAAACGCTGTTCTCTGGGACGGAGCACGAAGGTCCTACTACACATGGTTGGGTAGTAGACTAGGTGGGAGATCTACATGCGTCACGCTTCGTCATTGGCCTGGATGCTCGCTCAGGACCTGCCGGCCCACCTATTGAGGAATGAGTGTGCATGCTAAAGGGCAACCGACCAACGAACGCAAAATCGCACCTAACAGAAGATGCGATAGAAGGAAATCCTGGAGCCCCACGGGACGGATCAGGGATTAGGCCACCCTAAAGCTACCGATGCGGGTTTCCCAGACTCCCGCTCTCCAGCATCCATACAAGGAGAAACTGGTGGCGATCCCGCTATGCGCTTATTTATTATGCCGTAGCGCAGAGCCAAAATAGCCGGTGTTATAAAGCCATCGTCTTCGCACCTCCAGTTCCCCGCAAACGCCCTCCCTTTCTTTCCTCCACAGCAGTTTGTATAGGCTAGCACGTGCCTTTGACACTGCTCACACCACTATGGAGACCTCACATCATATAGAGGCGCCTCAGCCGACTGATAAGGAAATCCCAGATGTCGACTTGGATGACATCAAGGGCAATTCCCAGGCTGCTCAGGAGGCTGCCATGGATGTCGCGCTCGCGCGCCTTGAAGAGCAATCGCAAGGCATCAAGCGGCCAAAGCTGGAGATCACATTCTCCAGCCCTGCTATGTTCACCTACGTCATCGTCGGATTTGCTTCGTTGGGTGGTCTTCTCTCTGGTCTTGATCAGTCACTCATCAGCGGCGCCAATCTTTACATGCCTAAGGATTTGAGGCTGTCCGACAACGAGGCCAGTTTGGCCAACTCGGGCATGCCTCTTGGCGCTGTCGCCGGGGCACTGATCCTGTCTCCGTCTAACGAATATCTCGGACGCCGAAATTCTATCATTTTATCGTGCATCCTGTACACTATAGGTGCAGCTCTCGAAGCCGGTGCCATCAACTTTGGCTTGATGTTCGCCGGACGCTTCATTCTTGGAACCGGTGTCGGACTTGAGGGTGGTACAGTGCCCATTTATGTGGCCGAGTGTATTTCATCCAAGGTTCGCGGAAACCTTGTATCTCTGTACCAGCTCAATATCGCTTTTGGTGAAATTCTCGGCTATGCTGTTGCCGCCATGTTCGTCAGTGTGAAGGGCAACTGGCGTTATATCCTGGGCTCATCTCTTGTCTTTTCAACCATCATGTTGATTGCCATGTTCTTCCTCCCCGAAAGTCCGCGGTACTTGATGCTTAAAAATCGCGAACTCGAAGCCTATGTTGTCTGGAAAAAGATTCGTGGCTTTGACTCATACGAATCCAAAGCCGAATTTCTTGGTATGAAGGAAACCGTTTTGATCGAAAACGAGGAGCAGAGTAACGCCAATAAATATCCCTGGATGGATTTCTTTACCAACCCTCGTGCCCGCCGCGCCATCGTTTACGCCAATATCATGGTATTCTTGGGTCAATTCACTGGTGTGAACGCAGTCATGTACTACATGAGTGTACTCATGCAAGCAATCGGTTTCAACGACAAGGATAGCGTGTTCATGTCTTTGGTTGGTGGCGGTGCGCTCATGCTTGGTACCATTCCCGCAGTTCTCTATATGGAGAAATTCGGCCGTCGCTACTGGGCTAACGCTATGCTTCCCGGTTTCTTCATTGGGCTTCTTTTGGTTGGAGTTGGTTATCAGATCCCAATAGATACGCATCAGCGACTCGCCGAAGGCCTTTATTTGACCGGCATTGTTCTATACATGGGATTCTTCGGTTCTTATGCTTGCCTGACTTGGGTCATTCCTTCCGAAGTCTTCCCAACCTACCTCCGTCACTATGGCATGACAACTTCGGACGCCAACCTGTTCCTGTGCAGCTTCATTGTTACCTACAACTTCACACGCATGATGAATTCCATGACTCGAATTGGTTTAACCCTCGGCTTCTACGGAGGAATTGCTATCCTCGGCTGGGTCTATCAGATCCTCTTCATGCCCGAGACAAAGAACAAGAGCCTCGAAGAGATTGATGAATTGTTCAGCAAACCCACTTCGGTTATTGTGAAGCAAAATGTCAAGAACACGGTGCAAGTTATGAGGGACTTGAGCAGACTACGACTAAGGAAGGTGTTTGTCCCTGGATCTGAATAAGCGTTGCCTGATAGGTGTCGCGCATGAGCAGGACAGAAGAGGAAGAGACGGTGTTTTAATGAGGTTACTTTCACGATGTATGTATGATACTGAAAATATACTACCCAATATACCAAGAATCATCATATCAATGACATATATTTGCCAATACTTTCATGACACCAGTTAACTTTGAAGGTTTCAATGTTGCTCTTGACATTGATCATTAAGCCTGGGAAACACAGAAAATCATAGCATAAAATAGTTTATGTATACACGTAAGAGGACGTGTCCTTATCCGAAAGAACCATCGGCAGCAAATGCTCAGTAACAAATGTAGTTTGCACGCCAGAAAAAACGTTGAATAGGAGATAAAAACACCACCGGGATTTGTTCCATTCCAAACCTTGAAAACCCGTATCCTCCTGGTGTATGGGGAAAAAAGATCAAGGGGAAAAAAGATTAAGAAAAGAATAAAATAGGCCAGTGGGCCGAATATAAGAGCAAGATAATACAAATACAAAGAAAATGAAAAAGGAAAATAACACAAAAAAATGCATGTGGATAATCCCTCACCAAATGCAAACAAATAGAACCTCAAATATTTCAAAAGGACAACGTATGTAGAACGCTTATGTCCCAAAGAACACTCGTGGTCATGTTCAATATTCGTATAGGCATGATGTTGATCATCACTTGGCCATTACGTCGACATATCCCCGGCCTTTCTTTTTGCTCTTGAGGGTACCTCCCTTGCGCGCCTGAGGAGCTCCAAGCAAATCATCAATAGAGCTAGCGGTACTTAGAGACGTTGAAGGCCGAGGCGGCGGGGCTAATCCAGAGCTAGAACCTGGCGGCGTGGGGGCAGGGCCTGTCGAGGCAGCACGAGGGAATCCATTGGTGCCGCCAGGAACAGGAACACCCAAAGAACCTCCTCCGAACCCAGGACTTCCTGCGAGAGGCGGCACACCGCCACCAGTAGATGGGCGACTATCCATCGAAGTTCCTAACTCCGACATTGACGGTGGACGCTGCAACATGGGTGGCACAGAGGATGCGCTACCAGCACTAGCAGACCTACTTTGCGGCATAGGCCCTTTCGGAGGTGGAGGAGTAGCTCGAGCAGTGGCAGTTGCACTGCTTGGATCCTTCTTGTTGACCCATTTCTTGAGCTCGGGGTCATAGTAAAATGAGTTTTCTTCACCCAGTTTAGCTCTGATCGGTCCACCACCAGATGAATCGCCCTCTTTCTTGCCTCCCCACCAACCTCCAAACCAACCTTTCTTGGCAGCTGCTGGCTTTTGTGCTACTCTAAGAGTTAGTAATTACACGTAGAAAAATAGAATATAGCAAGTAGAAAGTACATACCATCCGCCTCGGCGGCTTTACGAAATGCGTCGTCAGCTTCTTTGTCACGTCGCGCCTTCTCGGCATTCTTGATTGATGATGCACGGGCAGCGAGGTCATCGTCTTCATCATCATCAAAGTAGGACTTCTTTTTCGGCTTCTTTTCCTCCTCTGCTTCATCTTCTGGAATATCTGCTGTAACCGATAAGTCCGGTTGATAAGAGGGCGGTTCGTAAGAAGAAGCAGCCGGAGGCTCATAGCCACCATAGTGAGGCACCTCTGATGCTGCTGTCTTCAACTCGTCGATAGGCTGGCCGAAAGTTGCCGATGCAGCTTGTAATCCACTGGTAAGTGCTGACTGCTGGGCTGCAATGGGAAAAGGCTGTTGAGGCTGGCTGGGTGGATTTTCATCAACAGGAGCAAGTGGCATGTAAGATGATTGCGGGGGAGTAGAGTGGTATGGGTATGAGGATGGTGAGCCATAGAAGTTAGGCTGCCCAGGAATATGAGAACTGCTTTCAACAGGTGTCGCTGGCTCTTGTGACCCTCGTCTCTGAGGAAGGTTACCGCCAAGAGATGGTGATCTCTGAGAATCCATGGAACTTCGCCCACGGTTTTGTTCAGGAGAGGATCCAGGGGCATATTGATTTCCAGGCGCATAGCGAGACGCGGTATTCGAGACCCCCTGAGGCACCGGATATGAGCCATACAGGTCGGATACGGAAGGTGACCGGCTAACAGTGGGTGTTCCTGCGATTTTTGCAAAAGGACCAACGTCCGCGTCCATAGCTGAGGCGTTGGAAGCACCATCACTTTCATCACCAGCAACGAAGCTGCTGAATTTCGCCCACATAGATCCAGAGACCTTTTCCATGCTAGGCTTTGACATCCACGACGAACTTCCATCGCTAGGAGCTTGTCTCAGTCTGTTTGCAAGCTCATCTATCTCAGCGAATAGTCGCTGATGGAAGTAAGGCGAAGGCTTGGTGTTGGACTTGATCATTGTGCCAATAGCATCACAGTACAGTTGAGCGTCGTTTCTCGAGCCTTGTTCAGCCAAAGTATATGCGTGATGCAGCTTGAATGGCTGCAGATAGGGAAGCGCGGCTGCTTGATTGCCTGCCAATGTACATGTTGCGAACTCATAGACTTCTGTCAATGCTATAGCATCTTCATCACGGAAGAAAGTAGTCGGGTATATTCGATGATCTGTGCCCAGAAGAACTACATTAGTCTGGGCATCATCGAAGCCACCAAAAATGCCGTTCTGCGAGAAGGCCCTTGCAAACAGGTAACATATATGAGAGGCTTCTGTTCGATGGTAGGATGCTAACAGCTGCCCCATAGATAAAAGTGCGCGATGATCTTCCGCAGAGCGATTATTCAATAGGAGACCGAGAGTTTCCCGCCATCTATCCAGGCCATCAAGTGCATTTCTGGTCGATCCTTGGCCACCTTTGTTGAACATTTGCAACCCAAGTCTTGCAGATGGAGGAACAAGCTCATCAACACTTTCTTCGAGATTTCCGGAGAGAACCGCGTATAAAGCAGCCAATGATTCAGTATTTTCTCCTGCAGAGCGAACTTCTCTCTTGACAAATTCCTGAACCACTTGCTTCCATAGAGTCTTGTCTAGGGCTGTCGACATAATCATAGCATGCCCCCACAAGCGACTATCGACAGCTTTCCATACGGCTTTCTCACGGTCCCCAACAAGTAGGTCCTTCTTTATAGACTGGAGAAGATCGGAATCGACAGCCTCTGCTTGTACAGAAGTACTGTTTTGGTGATAAATTCCAGAGCCAGCACCAGCATCATAAGGGACGTTAGAACTCGATACCTCTAGTCCCGGTGATATAATGTTTTGTATCGACTTCTGAATATCGGCTGATTTGTCTAGTGATCCGTCGTTCTCCACCAGCACCCTACACAATTTCCACAAGACAACCTTTTCTTCATGTCTTTTGAAACCGTCAGGTTCCGCCTGTAGGGAGAGAGGGACTCCTTCATTTTCCAACGCTGCGATCCTGCTAGATAACCAGGCCACCACGTCTTTCTTCTTCGATTTCGTTTTCAAAGGACCGGGGTAGCGAACAATATCTCCATCAACGGGAACAATATCTTTGAACTGGCGTATTCTAGGTTCTCCGGGGGCAGGCTTTATCATTGGGGTCATTTGACCGGCGGAATACCGCGGAATATGTTGAGGGAAACACGATGACACCACACCCCCAAATCCAAACTTGAATATTGGGGCTCCCCGCCAGCGCTGCAATGGATCCAATTCTTGACCATCACTAGGTTCCACAAATGGAAGGTCGGGATTCTGTCTGGAAGATGGCACAACCTGTGTAACTGTGTAAGGGTTTATTGTTTTCGTTGGAGAACTGGGTGCGTGAACAGATGCCGGCCGGGGATAAGCTTCAATAGCTGTCTGGGTTAGGGCAGGTCCAGATGACTGTTTTCCAGGGGACTGCGTTTGAGACCTCCTTGGTGGTGCGAACTGAATATCATTTGGAGGAGACGATATAGTGGGCTGGTAAGCACCTCCACCAGGTAGGTATGGTGACTCAGTAGATGGGCGTTGAGAAGGCTCACTAACAGTTGAAACATGAGCATATGGGTTCTTCGGAGGGCTGTATGGTTGAGAAGTGTTTGGGTCTGACATCGAGTACGGGGTGGAGTGGGCCAGCTGAGCAGAAACGGATGGTAGCTGCTGGCTGTCAGGTTGCAAAACCGGGTTTGGCTGTGAAGTTGGTCCTGGCGATGTAGAAGGCCGTTCATATGTTTGTTGTGCCCCATATGCGGTTTTCTCGTGGTGGGCCAATGGACTTGAGGTGCGAGGTTGGAACGGAAGATTTGCAGGTTGAGAAGCATATCGAGGTCGGCCGGCCAATGATGCTTGCGAAGAAGGGGGTGCTGGAGAATACCGTGGAGACACAGAAGGCTTCCCCGCAGTCGCGCCACCCGGTGGTTTTGGAGAGTATCGAGGGCCTGCCCCCGGACCGATAGAGGCCGAAGGGACAGTTAGGTTCGAGTACGGATCCATTCGTTCAGGGGGCTGGAGCTGCGCTTGATAAATGTTGTCTGACACGGGCTCAGCGGAAGGTACAGAAGGCACTGGCGGTGGCGCCATTGACTGAGCAGGGGCATTCAAAGCCGGTGCTGGCTGAGGCGTATATCTTCCACCACGGCTCCCAGGGCGAGTCCTTGGTGGTGGCGCAGGCAGTTCTTCGAAAAAGTTCTTAGTAGTGCCAGCTTCGTTGCTTGGAGGGGGTCTTGAATTGAGATTGGGTAGGCTCGAAGCCATAGCAGGGGGTGGAGGCGCAGGCGCAGGGATACTGCTACTCCGTGGAGGAGGCACTGGATTGTGAACCCCGTTTGTTGGAGGGGGGGCCACTTTTCGCGATGCTGGTCGTCGCGGACGAGAGAGGGTTTCTGGTAAGTCGTAAGGGGACTGATATCCTTCCCTAGACTGGGCCGCAAAGCTATGGGCCTTGGCTTGCGGCTGTATTTGAGCGTGGGGAGGTGCGAAAGGAGTGGCATACGGGGTTGCGAATGGAGTCGCTGGCAAGCTTGAAGTCGGAGCATATTGATTGGGCATTCCCTGTAGTAATTCTGATGAGGATGGTTGATGCGGTGCATATGGGTTCGTCGGGACTCCTGCTTGATAGGGGGCCGTTTGAGGCCGCTGTTCCACAGCCGGAGCCGCGGTACTTGATGGAACAGACGTATGTACTTCCTGGATCTCTGATGTTTGCTTGGACGAATCATCCTCTAGGAGCAAGTCGTCATCATCGTCCAATTCTGCCTCCCACCTTGCTGCGAGATCTTCCTCCTCCTCGTTTATTACTGTATCACCAAGTTTTGCATCGGCGGAAGGTGGCTCGATGGGAGAATCGATCCCGCCAGAACTGAGAGTACCTATAACTTCTTGTGTGCTTTTCCTAGTTATCGTAGGCTTCTCATGGTTCGCTGTCTCCGGAGCAGTGGATTTGAAGAAGCCATCGTCATCTTCGCCTTCATCATCCGCTTCGAAGAGATTCTCAAGATGCTGATCAGTCTTAGTCGTTGGTTCTGCTGTTGGCTCTGATTGGGAGTCCAAATTACTCTCAGATACCAAAGGAACGCCTTCTTCGAACCGGGACTCTGCTTCTGGTGGCAGGTCATAGATAGGTTTTGTTTGCGTTTTTAATTGATCAAAGAACCCAGATTCATCGTCCGCAGCATTTGTATCCCAAGAGTCAATGTTAACTTGATTAGCGTCTGTAAGCGATTCTGGAAAAGTCGTATTCTGAGGCTGTATCCCCGCTTCTGCCCCATTCTCAACCTGATTTATTGCTGAATCGCTACCGCCGGGTTCTGTGTTGTCTTTGACGGGTGGGAATGAATTGGTGCGCCCAACAATGTCTTCACGATTAAACGGGTCTTGGGGCGAAGAAACATCCCAGGAGACCTCTGCATCTTCTCCCCAGCTTAATTCCTGTGGTTTAGCTTCGTTACGTGATTCCGGTGCCTCCACTACTGTACTTGGCTGAGGGACGGTTGCGAGCTGCTCTGGTTCTGAAGGCTTTGCATCGTTTTGTTGGAGGAGAGACGAAAAGTCCTGACCAGCGCCATCGTTTTCATTCTGCTCGTCAGAAAAGAGCTCTTCTTCGTTCTGAGATGGCGATTGTTTTGAGGGGAAATCGGACGAATCCTCCGGCCTTAAGGCTGGATTCCAAGAAGCGTTGCTCCCAGGCGTTGGGGTAGTATTATCAGCCGGAGGCGGCATTGTATCCGCCATGTTTCTAAGTGCATAAAATTAGGAATAATACTAGGAGCACGTCAGTACAGTTATCACGGATGGGTTGCCCAAGGGCCAGGTGGCTACTAAGAGCCGGACATGGACGAACATGTACAGTGCGCCAAGGCAACAAGGACAGAAAGCGAAGAAATGAAGAAACAGTAGCTTCGGTCAGTAGAAATGCAATCAATTCAGCATCAAATCCGACATGGTGAAGATAAAAACTCAAACGCGCGCAGTGCGAAAAGGAAAAGACAACTGGTCGAACATTGCCCCAAGCTGACTGACGCTATCTGGGTTCACGCCTCACGAGCCCTCCTTATTCCGCGGCTAGCCTTTTCGGGGCTAGCGCGCAATACCAGAACGGCCAAACAGTCACGTCAGGATCGATGGGACTACGTGCTTAGCACTGCGTAGTGCGACTCTGTACATTGATCATAATAATTACTACATACTCTTATTCTGCGCTGTTCAATAGCGAGGGGTTGTTGAAGGTGGCGGGCACTTTTAGGCTCGTTGTTAGGTTTTCTTTGGAATTTTCTAGCGTTCTAATAATAAGTTAGTTAATTAGTGGACGCGTGAAAATAGCCCCTGTCCTATTTTTCTGCAGGATATTTAAATAGATTGATCTTCTGCTGGCCGTATCAAGTAATTTCATTTGTCAGGAATCCTTGCAAAAATGTGTGTTGGCGAGCATGATTCCTCCGCTGCTCAGGATACCTAAAACTATGAAACAATAATAAATAATCAACGATGGACGGAGTATCGTTGGCCGTGGTACCGCGAGCGCCCGGAGCCACTAGCCATATATAGCTTAGCTCCAGCAACGTCTGAGGCAAGTGGAAACGTCGCCTTCTGCGAAATCATGTGATTTGTAGGCAGCTGCTTCATGTCAACCCTGCGTCGCATCGCGTCCCCCCTACACTGCTTTAGCATACACTGGCCGGTCACTTCCTTTGCAGGCAGAGGAATTACGAGCCTAGGGCTTGTTGTTTGTTTTATATCTCTCACAGTCCTTACAAACCCCCCTAACCCGTGTCCCAGTGATTCACCGATTCAAAACGTGTGGCGACCAGAGCCGGCATATCCTCGTACGCTGTGAAGTGATATGACATACTGTTTCTTCTCTGGGAGTTGGCTGTGGCTACTCCTGAGCTAGATCGACTTTTTGACTCGAGAATAAGTGCTCCCGGACACGATGTCGCTCTCCACCGAGTACCTTCCCGAGTTGGATCATTCGGATGCTGCCAGCGATGACCTCGACCTCGAAGAGCTCGATCCACAATCAGCAAGAAATAACGACAGACTTCGACACTCCCGTGAATACAACGCGCGGCCAAGACAATATGGGGCTCGCATTGCCTTGAGAAATCTCCGAACAGGGGGTAGGAATCTAGGATGGGCTCGAGATGCTTCGCGAAATCGTAAACTCTCAGAGGAAGATGACCTCCAAGGTCTTCTCGATGAACACGATGGGACCTCATTGACCCCAAACGGTGACGATTCACCCCTTCTTATAGGGCGAAGACGAAGCCATAGTTCTTTTGACGACCGCCGCTCGAACAAATTTCGACTTCCGAGTTTCCGATCTACAGGTGCAACTGCACCGGCTACCGGTGGCCCTTCAGATGCTGGGCCCGCCCGAGAAATATTGGTGGGCCAGCAGCAGCAGCAAAAGTACCCTGCGAACGCGGTGTCTAACGCCAAGTATACACCTTGGAGTTTCCTGCCTCGCACCTTGTATAACGAGTTTTCCTTTTTCTTCAACCTATATTTCTTGCTGGTTGCGCTTTCACAGATCATACCGGTATTACGAATTGGTTACATGTCTTCATATATAGCTCCACTTGCCTTCGTTGTGTCCATATCTTTGGGCAAAGAAGCTTGGGACGACATTGGTCGGAGACGAAGGGATGCCGAGGCGAACGCAGAAGAGTACACGATATTGTCATTTGGGCAACCTGCTGGCGGGGCCACACGTGGAAATTCCAGGCAACCAGTAGGATCGACGCTTGACCCGAATATCTATGAGATTACTAAAAGGTCGCGAGACCTGAAAGTGGGCGATGTGCTAAAAATCAAAAAGGATCAGCGGTTGCCGGCAGATGTTGTTATTCTAAAAAGCACGATGGTGGAATCCTCCGCGACGATTGGCCCTACCGAGGTAGCTGAAGCATCACGACAGCCGCAAGCGGACCTTCTGGATTCGGAATCAGAAATTCCAATTGAGCAACCAAATCCTGCATCAAAAGATACTGGGGACAATGTGGATTCTAGCGGCACTAGTGATACTTTCATCCGGACTGACCAACTTGATGGAGAAACTGACTGGAAACTCCGTCTTCCCTCTACGCTTTCTCAGACACTTGCTTTGAAAGATTTTAAGCGATTGAGGATTCACGCTGGCGCACCCGATAAGCGTGTCAATGAATTTGTTGGCACAATTGAACTGACTCCGCCACCGTTTACCACGTACGATCCACCTGTGAACAAATCGACGGCTCCAGACGGCGATAGCTCCAATAACGCTAATGACCTTGATACACATGCCAAATCTGCGCCACTAAGTATCGACAATACTGCTTGGGCAAACACCGTACTAGCGTCAAACACAACGACCCTGGCTGTCATCATCTATACTGGTCCCCAAACTCGATCTTCCATGTCAACAGCGCCGTCAAGATCAAAAGTCGGTCTACTTGAGTACGAAATTAACAACTTGACGAAAATTCTATGTGCCTTGACTTTAGTGTTATCGATTATTTTAGTGGCCCTCGAACGATTTCAACCGACAAACCACAAAGAATGGTACGTTGCTATCATGATTTACCTAATTTTATTCTCGACAATTATTCCCATGAGTCTGAGGGTAAATCTCGACATGGCAAAAACGGTATACGCAAGATATATTGAACGAGACCGCGATATCCCCGATACTGTTGTCAGGACTAGCACGATTCCTGAAGATCTGGGTCGAATTGAGTACCTTCTTTCTGATAAAACTGGAACCCTTACTCAAAACGGTAGGCACTTGAATTTCTTTCCATCACTTTTATGCTCGAAACATCGAAGGGCTAACGGAAGTAGAAATGGAATTGAAGAAGATCCATGTTGGCACTGTTTCGTACGCAAATGAAGCGATGGAGGAAGTTGCGTCATATATCAGACAAGGCTTTGGATTGTCCGACAGCTCTCAGGGCTCTCTGGTTACACCCTCGACCGTTTTTGGTCCTCAAGCTAGTGCAGGTGCTGCTACTAGAACAAGAAGAGAAATCGGTGCTCGTGTGCGAGACCTGATCCTCGCGCTTGCTTTGTGCCACAATGTCACTCCCACAACTGATGAGGAAGAGGGGCGCAAGGTTACCAACTACCAAGCATCTTCTCCTGATGAGATTGCTATCGTAAAATATACTGAAGATGTAGGTCTTCGAGTGGCTTACCGTGATAGAAAAAGGATATTTCTGGAGTCTACGCACACGAACGAAGTCGTTGTTCGTGTGAACATTCTCGACGTCTTTCCATTCACATCTGATAGCAAGCGAATGGGTATTATTGTACAGTTTGAGCAGACATCCGCTGATAGTAACGAGGCCGAGATCTGGTTCTATCAGAAAGGAGCAGATACAGTTATGACTTCAATTGTTGCAGCAAACGACTGGCTTGATGAGGAAACGGCCAACATGGCGCGAGAAGGACTGCGCACGCTCGTCGTTGGTCGTCGCAAACTCTCCTCGCAACAGTATCAGAGCTTCTCAGCGGCTTATAAGGAGGCTTCATTGGCCTTGCAAGGCCGTGATGTTGGCATGGCCCGGGTCATAAGCGAACATCTCGAACGCGATCTTGAACTTTTGGGGGTGACCGGTGTTGAGGATCGCCTTCAACGAGATGTGAAACCGTCCCTGGAACTTTTACGAAATGCGGGTGTCAAAATTTGGATGTTAACTGGAGATAAAGTCGAAACAGCACGATGTGTGGCAATCTCGGCGAAGTTGGTTGCTCGCGGGCAGTATATTCATACTGTGACAAAACTCAACGACAAATCCGCTGCTCTTGAGACTCTGGACTTCCTTCGGCATAAGAACGATGCTTGCCTATTGATTGACGGCGAATCTCTCTCTCTCATGCTTGGCCAATTCCGCTCGGCGTTCATTTCGACGGCGGTTCTCTTACCTGCTGTCGTCGCATGCCGGTGTTCACCGACTCAGAAAGCAGAAGTAGCGGAATTAATTCGTCAACATACCAAGAAAAGGGTATGCTGCATTGGTGACGGTGGGAATGATGTCTCTATGATCCAGGCAGCGGACGTGGGCATTGGTATCGTTGGCAAAGAGGGTCGTCAAGCCTCTTTGGCAGCAGACTTCAGTATTACTCAGTTTCATCATCTCACTAAACTGCTCGTGTGGCACGGACGCAATTCGTACAAACGATCGGCCAAACTTGCGCAGTTTGTCATGCATCGTGGTCTCGTTATTAGTGCTTGTCAAACAATGTACAGCATCGCTAGCCACTTTGATCCAAAGGGTCTCTTCATCAACTGGTTGATGGTCGGCTACGCCACCGTGTACACCAACGCTCCGGTTTTCTCCCTCGTTCTAGACAAAGATGTCGATGAAGAACTGGCAAATCTATACCCTGAACTTTACAAGGAGTTGAAAAGTGGTCGCAGTCTAAGCTATCGATCGTTCTTTGGCTGGGTATTTGTTTCAGTGTACCAAGGAGCCGTTCTCCAAGGCCTCTCTCAGATTCTTCTCGATACGACGACTGGCAAACAGCTGATCAGTGTCTCCTTCACCGCCCTGGTTTTGAACGAATTGCTCATGGTCGCAATTGCTGTAACTACATGGCACCCGATCATGATATTCTGTATCGTCGGAACGGCGTTGGGCTACGCGGCCAGTGTTCCGTTTCTCAGCGAGTATTTTGATTTAGAATACATCATTACCGTGGACTGGCTTTGGCGTGTCGCTGCAGTAAGCGCAGTCTCGGTCATTCCGATATGGATTGGCAAAGTTGTTAAACGGTCATGGAGACCTCCCAGTTATCGCAAGGTCCAAGGATAGGAAGATCGACACCAAACTGTATATATATATTTCTTTCTACTGTGCTTGTCTTTTGTAGATTTTGCCTTGATCTCAAAACATTTACAAACGATTTCACATACATCAATATTTCCCGTTCCTCTGCTTACTGAATCGCGGGCTATGACGTAAAAGAACATTCATTGAGCACTGAAAATTACCAAAATTATTTCAGGATTCCTCCACTAAAGCTACTACATTTTTTTTTCCAGTCTTAGCAACATTGATTTTCTTCGTGAAGAGTCCTTTAGGCATACAATGGGGTCACATGATTTATGCGGCTGCCTGGTTGCTTCCCCCGCGATTACGTCGGTGACGTTCGCAGCTGACCGACGGTCGACACATGCCTTGCCTTTAACACTGCGGTGTTTCTTATTCCACCCATGGATCTGTGATAACCTATTCAACTTTTCTCCTTTCCTATATAACTACTTCAGCCTAAGAGGCTGTTTCACCTCAAAATGACAGGGACAAGTCCTAAGCTTACCCCCCCGCCGTCGCCGCCGTCTCCGTCGGCCTCGTACTACGACGTGAGCGATGATGAAGAGAGAGGGTACAATACCATCGCTCAATCGAGCTCTGGAAGTGGCGTGAAACTGCTCTTTTCCAAGAGCAAGGTATATTTGACTAGCACACTGATTATAAGAGACTTTTCTTCTAACTCGCTATTGGTATCCAGGTCTACATCCATCCTACTCCATCGTCTAAGGACAATATCCCTGGGTATATCGCTTTGGTTCAACAAAAGCCTCTTGGCGTGACGGCATCACACACCATATCCGGAGCCTCTTCAAAACATTCCGACGCTTCCTCTTATCTTCTGGCATGGGTCCCCGAATCAGCTATGGGAGACGCTTACGATACCTACGTGAAGGTTGATCTGTCAGAAGACGACTCCCCGCCTCGACAAACATATCTCGTTCCAGCGGTTCCAACTATGACAACATATAGGGATGCAATCGGCATGTATGCGTTTGCGGTACCCCTCTCGGAAATATATTCTCTGTGGGTGCGACCACCAAGTCTAGGATGGTGGTATGGAAGCGTTGTCATTTGCACCAAGTCTGGAGATAACTTCCCGGCTCTTTTCTTCCATGACAACGAGTGCAAATCCACAATATTACAGAAGAGAAAGCGAGCCCGGGAAAACTTTGACCCATTCTCGGAGGATGGTACCGTTTTCTGGGGTGGAGATGAAGTGCTGAGGTGGATAAGGCGCTACGCTGATGTTCAGCGCGCTGCGGCAGATCCATCTAAATACCTTATCAACCCTACAGATGAAGATAAGATGTCATTTGGCCGACCACTCAGTTCTAAATCACAAAAGTCTCCAGCCGAGGCCTCTCAGAAGCCCTCGCGTGATGCGGCAATGGATCCTTTAACGAAAGCATTGAAAGAAACGCGATGGAAAGTTTTGGAAGGCCTGAGCCGCATCACCACCTTCACACGCCGCACAGCGAATGAGATAGCAGACAACCCGATGGTCCCACCCCAAGTACGCAGGTTGATGAAAAATCCAGAAGTGCAGACCCTGCAAGATGAGTTTGACAGTGCCAGAATCTACCTTGCCCGATGGGCAATGAGTATTGCTGAGCAAAGCGAACGAGAGCGAAACCAGCGCATCTGGACCGCACAGGATGTGCTCGAGAGGGAGAATAGCTCGGTAGGGGACTTTGAGATTCTCGAGCTGGAGACTGGTACAATGTCGATCCAAGAGCGCCGTAAAGTTGTGACAATGGAAGAGTGGAATGGCTGGTTCAATGGTCATGGCGGTCACCTACAAATAACCGTTGACGAAGTCAAAGAGCGAATCTTCCACGGTGGTCTTGATTCCAATGATGGTGTCCGCAAAGAGGCCTGGCTCTTCCTACTGGGGGTATATTCTTGGGATAGCAGTGAGGATGAGCGGAAGGCCATTATGAATTCTCGCAGAGATCAATACGTACGATTGAAAGGCGTATGGTGGGAGAGGATGGTAGATGGTGATACATCTAGCAAAGATTTCGAATGGTGGAAGGAACAAAAAGCCCGTATAGGCAAGTTCTCCCCTGTCAATAACACTTTGATTCGCGGTCTAATTGGGTTTTAGAGAAGGATGTGCATCGGACAGATCGGACAATTCCCCTCTTTGCTGGAGAAGACATACCTCATCCAGATCCAGATTCGCCTTTTGCTGATGTAGGCACTAACGTTCATCTTGAGCAAATGAAAGATATGCTTTTGACGTATCACGAGTTCAATCCAAGCTTGGGATACGTTCAAGGGATGAGTGATCTGCTTGCACCAATCTACGCCGTCATACAAGACGATGCTGTGGCCTTTTGGGCATTTGTCGGTTTTATGGAGAGAATGGTATGAGAAGTTGAGATTTTGTTAAAGTGGAAAGCCATTTTGTACTGATGATGTTCTAGGAGCGAAACTTTCTTCGTGATCAATCTGGGATGCGAGCCCAATTATTGACGCTGGACCACCTAGTACAGCTGATGGATCCGCAGCTCTATCTACATTTGCAATCGGCAGACAGCACCAACTTCTTTTTCTTTTTCCGCATGCTTTTGGTCTGGTACAAACGCGAGTTTATGTGGGGAGACATCCTCCGGTTGTGGGAAACACTATGGACCGACTATTTCTCGAGTAGCTTCCACCTGTTTATTGCTCTGGCTATTCTAGAAAGGCATCGAGACGTTATTATGGACCATCTCAAACACTTTGACGAAGTCCTCAAATATAGTAAGCTCACTCAACCCCTTTAGAGCATCATTTTGCTGATTTTTTTTTCCTAGTTAATGAACTCTCGAATACGATGGAACTGCTTCCAATCCTGACTCGTGCAGAGTCGCTTTTCCGCCGCTTCGAGCGTACTGTCCAGGCAGTTGATAAGCAGAAAAATTTCCCAGCGCCCAAAGTCCGTCAACGGATTGAACAACCTGCCAAAGGCAAATCTCCCGAGCGTGCTGTTACTACCGGCAGCAGTGTTGGAGGGCAGCCGTCTCAGGGTCTGGGACAAGGGAAAGAAAAGGTCATATCGCCTGAACTCCGCGAGCTTCTGAGCCGTAAAGTTACAGCATTTAGCACGGCGAAAGAACAAGCGCAAAGTAACAGCTCGAAACCCTAAATTCTGCTTCCGAAAGAACATCATTAGCACTGTATCTATATTTATTATTTCATCTAGAATTATGCATTGTTATTGCGTTGGGTAGGATCACGCGTTGCATTGAAGCAAATGTTTTCTTGGAAAGGGATGATTCGGAGTTTGCTTTGAATGTTATTGGTGTGGTTGTGGAATGAATATTTGCGTTATGAATGGCACGTGGTGTGAGGATTATTTCGTCTGGATAACATACATATGTAATGGTTATGATTAAAGGAATTCAATGAATTTAAAAGGCGTATACGCTACTCTAGATATCGACGGATACCAAGTTTCTCGTATCATATAAATGCTAGTCGAAATTAAAATAACCAAATATCCTTCCATGACTTTCATGGAATGCAATTCATAAACACCGAATACAAACAATAGGCATATATCAAGGTATCTTAAACAAAAAGCTCCCAAACGCAATCCCCAGTCCCAGAACCTAGCACAAAATTTTAAAAAGAAACAAAACACCTACAAAATCATACAAATCGTTAATCCTACTTTCCATTTCTCCAGCCAACCTACACACACATCGTTACCCTTGCTTAAAACTTAGCCGGAATGAAGTGGCTCGAATCATCCTCCTGCTGGGAAAAGCTCTGGTTAAAAGCAGCCAGACCGGCAACGATAGCAACGGCCATAAAAGCTACCGAGATCAAAGACCAAATGACTCCCCAGCATTGGGAAGAGCCACCATACCGTTTGGCAAAGACACTGGCGTCGGATGTGTTGACTTTGCGTAAGATGAGGTCGTCGCAAATATCCCAGGCGCTGTAAAGAGAGGACATGACACCGATGAATAGCTATTCATCACGAGTCAGTTATATTCTACCTCCAAGAAGAACAAGGGAAAATTATGTTTGGAAAGGAAACATACGACAAGAAATCGGAGAGCTTCGGCATGGGCAATGAACCAGAATCCAATCAGCAAACCCACAGCGAGCAGAATGGTCACAATGGTGAGCCAGTCCTTTCGCGCCCACCACAGGGTTAGGAGAAAGCAAACTCCCAGCACAATGCTGGCAACCTTGCTGGCCACAATGTCGAAGCCGCAGAAAATGAGCAAGGCCCCGATCAGCGAAGAGCCTAGATAGCCCGCAGGTAAAGTGATGGCACTGGCGCCGCCGACCATATGTGTGACACCGCCCTCATGGGGATCTAAAGAGATAGATTTGACGCGACCACCTGTACATACTGCGGTGATGGCGTGTCCAAATTCATGGAATGCAATAACCAGCATCTTTTTTCCATTGTTTGTCAGTGATACGAGCGAGACAGACGAGGGTGCGGAAGTACCTTGAACGGCCATAGTGACCACCGGACATAAGGAAGATTCCACAGCAAAGCGATCACAACGACATAGACAGCAATAATTCCGAGCGTGACTGCTTGGGTGTGGTTGACGTCCGATAGGCTGCGACTGTAAATGGAGTGGGTGGAATCCCGCAGCTGTAGTAAAGTTGGAGCCATCGTGTTGTCTAAGAAATACCAGGGAGAGATACTCGACTGAACGGGGCCGAACTGATATTTAACGTGAGAAAAATCCGTGCCTCTTTTTCTTTTCTTTCTTTTTTTTTTTTTTTTTTTTTTTCGTATTTGTTTACGGCGATGTCTTAGTTTCCAAGGGACGTGATGGATGCTCTTACGCGTCCGCTATGGCGGAGGAAGGAATAGCCCAGTCCCAATGGCTCGCGCCGCCCGCCGTCGATCCGCTGCGCCTCCGTGACTTGTCATTCCTTGGCGCGCCATGTCCTTTGCGGTATAGTTCGGAATGCCGGCGGGACGCTCTATTTAAAGATGAGTTTTAGTTAGGGTTAGGGTTAGGGTTGTTGGCTACTGATTCTTGCTCTCCATCTATATCAGTAGTCGTTCCAGAAAAAAGACAACTTCATATTGAAAATACAATTTCCCTTTAACTTTACAACCCTCCTGTCAAAGCCTTGCTTAACATTTTTTGAAACCGAACGATCTCAGAGCAAGAAAAAATCGTCACACCCATCATCCGGGTATATCCCTCTAGTATGGGTATAGTCCTTCAAGACAGCACCGGACCACTCATGCCAAAACTCATAGCTCAGGACGGTGTGATCTGCATAGGTAAGAAGGAGTCGATACCGACGAGATGGGTTCCACCCCTGCCACGGCTCGCGGGCTTGATAGGTCCAGTTGGCTGCTCCATGACACTCAGCGTATGTAGGATCCGGCATGTCTTCGGAGGTTCCCGAACTATTATCGCCTTGTTCATCTTCTTCATCACTAGAACCTTCTGATTTCCCCCAAGTTGAGATATTATCGCACCAATCAGCTTCTCCCTTGTCGTGGAAGCGATAGTGGAAAGAGATATCATCCTGACTTGCAGCGTGATACGGCACGTCAGGCACATCTGCTGTCTTCTCAAACCCCTGTATGGGACTGACAGCAATTCCAAGAAGTGGCATCAGCGGCCGTTCGCCGTATAATTCCTGGCTAGCCAAAGGAACTATCCAATTGATACGAAGCGTAAACGCACCGCCGCGAGAGACTCTTCCTAAGGATATTATAGCTGCACGGCCTTTCTGAGTTGCTGCGATCACGATTCCATCTTCGGCTAAGTATTTCACCATGTTGAATCTATCGAAACTATTTATCGTATAGACCGTGTGACTGAAATGTTGCCGTAGTGGTCCCGCACACACTACGGCAGCGGGATCGTGCAAGGGGCTTTCAAGAAGTCGGATATCCGTTTCCGAGAATTGAAGAATTGGAAATCTCATAAAAGTAGTCCCTTCTGGTGTATAGAGCTTTGGAAAGGTATGGTAAGTGAACCCCGCGATGGCAATCGTCTCGGTATCTTCAACCACGGTCTCAACCCCGTTGCTAACCTGTGGCATCCAAGGCAATGCATGGAGAACATCTTGAACGCGATGGCCTTCCCAGTCTGAATCAGTTGAATATTCCGGTTCTTCGTAATTAATTCCGTCGTCCATATTCTCGTCTTCAGAAAATAAATCATCACTTTGCTCCTGTCTAGCATCCAAGACGCTCAGTACATCTGCTGATGTTCGCTGTGCAACGTCGTCATCTATTCTTTGGTCTAACGTTGCAATACCTTGGTCAGTTCTGGGAGAAGATTCCGTTGAACGATTCTCTGTTATGATATTTCGACGGCAAGCTTTTCCAATAGAACTTTCGCCATCAAATATATTCGGAAAGAATAGCTCATCTGCATCTTCTCGAGAACAAGGCGGAAAAGAGTCGTATAAAATTGAAGAGTCCCGAACATTTGGAGTTATATTCGTGATGTCTAGCACTGGCTGAGCGCCGTGGTGTCGGATATATGGCTTCCCCCCGCAAGCCTCTGTATACAGATCATGAGTGCGAAAGCTGCGTGGGTCAAGGGCCAACACATTCCATCCTCGTTCTCTTGTATTTATATCAATATAAAGAGCCAAAAAAGAAAAGAAGAGGGAAGGAAGCCAAGCATTCACTTACTCTGCGCGTAATATCTCAGGTAAAGGCTCGCCATCATGAAAATCAAATACTCTAACTGGAGTAAGTTTATCCCAAATATTCCAGAGAAGAAGTTTATTGTCAATATCAATACTCAACATCCACATCCCATTAGAGTCAAGGTCACTGTTGAGGAATGACACGTTTGGAATATTAGTCATATGGCCCACGTATGACAATCTCACATTTCGAGAGCGGCGATTCCTTGGCGTTGAGTTCCTCAGTTGCTCAAGTTGCTCGTATTCGTCGACGGATAGCCAGTTTTGTTGGTAATTTTGGTAATCTCCAACCAATTCTGGGAGGCCATCCGAGTCGTCATCTTTCCCCGAGTGAGGCTCGGCCAGGGCAAATGCAAAAACTGTAACAACACAGGTATTTGCACTGACAGCAATCAAGCGGGCATACTTGTGGACAGCCAAGCCCCAAGCACTGGCACCCACGTTCTCGCAAAGAAAGGGGTCTGTGTGTTGGTATAAAAACGGACTCTTCTGCCCATTTCCCCTGGCGCGGCCAATTTCTGAATATATGGTTTCGACATGATACCCGCAAACATTTCCAGAGTCGGTTGCAAGAAGTAATATTTCATCACGGCCGAGGTCGTCAACAATCAGGTTGTTTATTGCGTGAGGGAATTCCCATGATATGTATCCTCTAGCGTTTGGTTGTTTCATCATAGGAGTGATAATCATAGTCGGCTGCGCTCCAAGAATCTGGCGTGGTCCCGCGGGTTCCCATACATATATCTGATGGCGATATGCCACAAAAAACAAGTTCCTTCTCTGCGACAGGGCTGTCTGTATATGGCGGTCAGGGTCATCTTGTAAACGGTAGAAGGGGCGAGCGTACCAGGTTGTTCCTCCATGATGCAGCTCGAGGCGGGAAAACCCCATCTGCTCTGCTCATGCATGGTCAATTTTTGCATACAGAGATCTGCATGCATGTACACATGTCAATGCGGCTTTCACTTACTCGCGAAACTGTCCCGCTACTTTAGCAAACCTAAAGAGTATGAAGGTGTATTTTCAGGAACTCACCCTGGCATTACCCCTCTCGACATTCAATGGCCGCAGCTGAAGGTCGCTGTGAGTCGGTACTATACCATCGTCGATTAGGGCGGTGTCTATCAGTGGTCTCGACATATCGACCCTTGTAGTCGTGTGGCGAGCCGCATATGTGCGATAAATATATTGACACTTCAACGGTGTTCTTCACTAGCTCCTTTCAAGCCAACAGTTTAAGAACTTGGTGAGTTACTGACCATCAGAGTCATTCAAGGAAAGATGCCCAAGGATACTCTGCAGCCTAGCCTTGGGAAGAAGACGTAGAAGTTGGAATCAGAGCAAAACGTGACCACCAGTGAGGTCATGCATGGCCTGGCCGCCCATTGGCCCCAGCCCGATAAGATAAAGCGGGTGGTGTGCTCTTTCCGCCCGGCCCAACCAGTCGACCTGCCACCAACAATTCACTTCCCAGTTACGTTTTCAAGATACAACAGAGGGCGCATTGTCACCATGGATTTAGTTGCAGGTGTTCGGAAAGAGGGCAGCCGGTAAGGTGATTGTCTGTCTACCTTTGAAAAGGGTATTTTTTTCTAATAAAAATATTCATCTAGCGGCGGCCGAGGAGACTTCAAATGGAGCGACGTCAAAGATTCGTCGCATCGCGAAAATTACCTGGGCCATTCGCTGATGGCCCCAGTCGGTCGCTGGCAAAAGGGCCGCGACCTGAACTGGTATGCGAAATCAAATGAAGACGGTTCGGAAGAAGCAGCAGCCAGAGCAAAGCAAGAACTGGAAGACGAGCGCCGTCGTGTCAAGGAGGCCGAGCAGGAAGCCCTTGCACGCGCCCTGGGATTGCCCGTTGCTCCCAAAACCTCGGACGCCAATCTGACACCTCTGGGTGGAGGCGATGTTCGCAAGGCTGTTCAGGCTGTTCAGGGTGCAGGCCAGACCGATGATCAGGATGAAGACGGCCGTGGAATTGGATTCGGCTCGTACGGAGGCCATGTTATGGGCGGACCCGAGGGAGAAACATTGGCCCCTATTGGTTTAGACTCGGACACTGGCCATCGGGCTTCTCGTCGTGATGGCAGCCCCCGGGACAATCGATCAAGGCGCGACAGGTCTAGAGACAGAGATCGCAGACGACACGAACATCGCGACCGCCATCATCGTCGTGCGCATGACCGTGGAGACCGTGACAGTAGACGCGAGAGTGGGCGGGATAAACATCGAGAGCGTTCTTATCGAGACGACGACTATGATCGCTCGGAACGCCGCAAACACCACCGGCACGACAGACGTCGTTCGTCTAGATCGAGATCCAGATCCCCACGTCGCGAGGAGCGTCGCCATGACCGTGACATTAGTACTCGAGAGCATGGTTCTCGAAGCGACGGTCGACGCGAAGCTAGTCGGTACGACCACAGAAGAGAGAGGAGAGATTCTGATCGTGAACGTCGAACGTAGACGATATCCGTCCGGCGTCTTTCTTTCTTCTTTTTTTTGTCCTTGGTCATTTATTATCGGATTATGCATAGCGATGGTGTCTATCTTTCTATTGGAATATGTTAATGGCTTACCGATGTATATATCTAAATCAATATTAACATGTTTTTTCCCGCAATATTGATGAACTATTTGAGAACTTGATTACGGTGACGCCATCAATTGATAGATTTGAAAAAGTTCAACATTTGAATATGTAATATATACTTCTCTATCTGGCTCCTTCAAGAATCAACGCTGGCATACTATGCCCATCTACCAGCACCATTATCAACTGGTATCATACAGAGACTACATACATGTTACATGCCATAGAATCCTAAACCACATACAACACTCAAACAAAGATGAACTACTCAAAAAATAAATTTCATCAAGACCAAGCGCATCTAAATCACAGCTCATCATGACCAACAGCCGCAGAAGACGGGGGCAGGTCGGGCATAGTCATCATCTTAACAACCAAACTCGTCCATCCGGTGAAGTGCTGGATGCGCTGGCCCTGGCCGTTGTCCGGGTTGTACTGTTCCCAGGCGAATCCAGTTCTTTGCCATTCCCGGAAAACGTTCTGCACAAGGTTCGTGCGGAGCTCAGTGTAAATCTTGGTTGCTTGGGCCTTGTGAGGACCAGCAGATTCAGCAATGTCCTAGTTTTAACAAAAAGTTAGTATATTAAAAAAAAAATCCCCCCCAAGTTTGTGAAATAAGAGTGACTGAAAAACATACGTAGAGACTCTTCAGAACCATGTAGTTCATGTTCATCCAGACAGGGCTGCGCCAGTAGTTTTCCTCGGTTCCATAGAAAGGATCCTTCTTGCTCAGACTGCGAATACCGAAGTCGCTCCAGAGCTCTTCAGGGTTTCGGATCAGATCAAGAGTGGCCTTGAGACGTGGGCTGTTGGGTCCAACCATGCCAGTCAAAAAGGGGAAGATGGAGATATAGCCCTTGTGGCAGACGTGGATGCTCTCCTCAAAGTCGTCGATCGTGGCATCGCACCATGTCTGTGCATCCTCGTCCCAGTGCAAATCGTCAATGTTTCGGGTAATGGCGTTCTCATAAACGGCAAACTCCTCTGCGTCCTCGGACTCTCCGATTGCCTCTGCAATTCGGCGGATAGAGCGGCTGAGTAGTCCCATCCAACTGATCAGATCAACGTGCAACTCACCCGGGTGGGGAGGTTGTGCTCGAGGGTAGTCGTCAAGACCAGATGTCAGAATGTGCTGCACGGTACGTCCACGCCAGCGGTAAGCTTCTTTGCTCGAGTAAGCCTCGCGATCGTATGACTTGACATCACCCCACTGAGTCTTCTTAAACCAAAAGTACTGCCTCTTAAGGAGAGGGTAGATGGATCGTAGATAAGACTCGGCCAAATCTTTGTTCTCGAGGTGGGCAGATCGCAGGCTGTCAGCGATGCCCTCGCGTTCAAGATCGGAATGCTTGGTGACAGTTTGATTGAACTTCAGCTTGTCAACGAAGGCTTCCAGTATCAAGAAGAGAGTTGGCGGATTAGCGTAGTGAGGATACTGGACAGCAAACTCGGGAGGGACCTTGTTCCGGGCTTCTAATCCTAGAATCTGCTCGCGTCCAATCCAACCATCTTCATCGATGAGATTGAACCAACTCTTGACAATGTCAAGAGCGAGGTCTGTATCCCAGTCAATAACTGGGATCAAATGGAAGCCTTCGTCCCATAGAAATCCTCGAGGGAAAAACGGTCTGGATGGGATGCTAGTGAACAACTCTCTGGGTTCCTCCTCGGTAGGCTGGACCCGCGATCTTGCATCTGCAGCCTCCTCCCAAAAGCCTTCATTTTCTTCATCGTACTCTGGGGCCGCAGATCGATCAACAAGGCCACTACCATAGAAATAACCAATACCGCCCATAAGGTTGGAAAGCATAGCCTTGGAAAAGTCAGAATATTCCGGGTCGCTAAAAGGCGCCTGTGGTGCATAGAGTTTATCAAATCGACTTGAAAAAGATAGAGAAGTGTCTTCAATCTCCCCTGTCAAAAACTCGGCTATGACTGAGTTAGTATGTACTCCCAATAACCACTATAAATTTTTTTTAAGAACTTACAAGTCAGAGGTTCGGGTGCAGATCCTGATTGGAACAGAATATCAAATTCAAATGCACCCTGGAAAACCTTTTGCACATAATGTATGTTGCCCTCTCCAGGGATATTGGGGAGAGTAAAGAGTTGAGCTGGCGGCGGAGGGGATTCAGTTCCGTATTTTTCAATCGCGGCGTCGAGACTGGGCTTCATAGATGCAAACATGATGGCTATAAATTTAGTCAATGATACTGACCTGACGCGAAAAAAAGGATTCAAACTCACTCTTTGCTTGCCATAGGTGCTCCTGCGGCATTTGCAAACTGGAGACAAAACTGTGATCCAGGGGTTTCTCATCGTAGCTCGGGTGGGTGAATTTAGGATGTTCATTGGTATCCGGACCAGAAGTCACATCAATTGAAAACTCGCCCAGCTCCGGAGTCATTCCTTTCAACTTCACGTCTCCCTCGAAGCCCACGGAGTCTTCGTCGCCCTTTTCCACCTCGAGGCTGCCCAGGCCTTCCAAGGACGTATAGAAAACGACGGTTGTAAAGAGATCCGTGGGTGCACTTTCTCGAGGGACACCCTTTACACGAGCTGCCCAGCTGCCTCCATGAACTCCTCCAGGGACTTTCACAAAGTCAATGGTCATGTCGATGGAGTTGCCGGTATCATGAACGGTTTGCCGACCACCCTTGCGGATATCGTATTCCTCCCAGCCATAGCCAGCCATACCCTCATTCTGCTCGCATGTATGCCTGAAATCTTCACAAGAAAAAAGATTAGCAGTTGAACCCTTCTCTCTTCTAGGAAAACGTGGGAAGGGAGTGGCCTGTATGCATACTTGATTGCGCCGTCATATAATTGTCCAACTTTGCCCACATCAATCCAGCCGCAAGACTCTTGGGGATACGAGGGCGAACCCCAAAGTACAAATTGGGCTTATACGGGCCCCATAGTAGTGAATCATTGTTTGCTCTGGCGACCTCGTTGGTCAAGACGGACGCATCGTCTGGAGTCGCAGCGTTGGCGGAGCTGAGCGCGGCTAGAACCGCGGTGCAGACGAACACGAGTCTGGATGGAAAATGCATTTTTCCTATCGGTGAAGCATCAGTTCAAAGGGGGGTAAGAGACACGGCAGTCTCTCTGGTTTGCGAGGGCCAATTGAGGGGGAAACAGTTAAAGAGGATAATAATAATGGTTAATGCTACCTCCACGTAATGCTTCCGCTCCGCGGCGGCAGGGAAGCTCCGCCCGGACGATCGACAGCACAGCTCGTTCTGGGCTAGTGGGATATGCGCTGGTTTCGACTTCCTAGTATACTACGAAACAAAAATTTCCTTTTTTTTTTTTTCTTCTTTTCTTTTTTTCTTTTCTTTCTTTTTTTTTTTTTTTTTTTTTTTT
>CVMT01000002.1:4076622-4139826 GCA_000985935.1 Talaromyces islandicus | reverse complement strand
TTTTCTTTTTTTTTTTTTTTTTGATAATATGGAGATATAAGGTGTGTTGCCTGGTTTATAATCTTCTGTCCAAGAGTCGTTATCTATATGCAAATTCCACTCGTTATAAAAAATTCCGCGGGTCCAGGGACGCGATCTTTGCGCTTTTCGCGCCGCCTTCAAAGACAAATTCACTTATGAGCTTTCCTGTCCCAGGTGCATTCTGAATACCCCAGCAGGTATGGCCAGAGGCAAGGTAAAGACCCTTGACTCCAGCATGGCCGATAAGCGGTCCACCGCCTCGAGCAACGTTGGGTAGATAGCAAGCTTGCCGTTTGGTAACCTCGCCAGATTTCAGTTCGTCGGAAATGCTCCCAACTGAATTGATAATATCTTCGCAGCGCGATTGATCGACCTCAATATCTGCCGATGTTTCAGGAAGTGGAACCAGATGGTCACCGTCTCCACAGGCATATACAGTTTCGTCCGGGCGAGCATAGATTTCGGGTGCGACCACGGTAGATCTCTTCGGGTTGGACGCGGAGGGCAACTCGATATTGGTGAAAAGTGTATATGCGGATACAGGTCTTGTTGGACGAATGACAACACTGTGAGCTCGGGTTGCAGATATCGGTGCCGGGGGGAACACTTTCCTCGTCCATGGGCCAGCCGACACGATAACATCTGTTGCGGGGATAGTATGAGATTCGCCAGAAACCTTGTCTGTGTATGTGACCGATTGGACTTGATCAGAGTCCTGGCCAATATTTGTGACCTTGCCCAAGACAATGTTGACTCCTTTCTCTTCAGCAAGCTTGGCAATAGAAGTAGTAAACAAATACGGGTGAACCTGGGCTGTCTCCCCGGGGTCGCTCATGCTTTCATATCCTCGAAGGCTATCTGGAGCAAGCCAGTCCAAGTCCGATGGAATCCCTGCTGCTCTTAATTTACCGACAGCAGCTGAATCTCGCTTTTGTAGTGATGTGCCTGCGGCTCCTTTCTTGTCTTGGGCTGGGCGGCCTTTGGCGATCAATTGACCGCAGTTCACCTCTCGATAACCCCAGGCGTCTTTCCCATTGTGCTCTTTGGCCAGGTCGGCATGTAATTTGAAGCTCAGCGGTACAATAGCGCTTGGATAAGCCCAAAGCGCAAGCAGACCCCCCGCTTTGCCGGATGCCCCTCCAGCGATTTCTGATGCCTCAAGAAGGGTGATCTTGTGCAGTGCTGGGTCGTATGACGGGTGTCTTGTTAAATAATAAGCTGAGCAAGATCCTATAATACCGCCGCCTGTTATCGAAATAATGTCAATGCTTGCTTTTCTATGTTGCGGGGCGCAGCTGATGAACGTCGAAATTGGTAGGGAAGAACGCACCGATTATCACGATCTCCCGCTTCGTGTTGGTAGCCATGGTGCTGGAAGAGAGTAGTCTGATTGACTGGCTAGCAAAAGAGGCCACTTTCTTTGCCGGGATTAGAGGTTTTGATGGTTGACGGTTGAGTGCAACAGTTGGAAAGAACCGCGACTATATTCTTTGGGGTGGATAACCGTACGTCACAGCCGATGGCCAGAGGCCGAACTTGGATGTTGATCGACACTGCATCAATTGATGTTCTGGCAGAACTAATGCAGACAGATAAATCATTGATGATTTAACGAGATACAAATAGCATGCACGGTTATGAATTTTTCTTCTGTGTAAATGAAATTTCTCTCCTGCAAGAGAGAGGGTATGTTTCCTATTTTCTTTATGAAAGAATGCGCTATCAATATGCCCAACAATAACTTAATGGACAAGAATATTATGTAACTCCAAACTCCAGTCATGCTTCAATGGATTTGCTAAGCTGACCGTGAAATGAGGCGCCATCAGCAAATTTGTAACACGCACGGGAAATCCCTATCTGCCGGGACTGAGAGGCCTGTTGAATCCACCGGTACGGTTCATGTACTGTCTGTATTTGGTTGTTGTTTCCTTGCGCACACCGTAGATATCGTTCCCGGGGACCTTTGTGTTTTTGGTGCTTTTAAATCTCGTGAAACCAACCGCTCTCCGCATTATAGCATCGATATCGTCAGGGTCTTCGCTTTCGTCCATCAGGTCGACATCGTCATCTTCGTCCCGGACCCGTGCCTGCTTGCCCGACACCCCGTTTGCGTAGCGATCGTCAGGCCGAGCTCTCGTATCTCGCCTGTCATCTCTTCGGCTTCCTCTAGGACCGCGAGGGGGTGGGCTTCGAGATCGCGCATAAGTGCCGTTACGTGGTGACCGTGACCTATCAGGTCTCTCTGCTCTCGAACCGTGACCTGGATTTGCATTGTTAGTTGCGTCTTTCGTTTTCAAGGGTAGAGAAGAGTGAGAGCTGAGAACCTACCGCGTCTGCTCTGGTAGCGGTCTGCGCTGATACTTCGGTCGCGATTCCTCTGGCTTCTTGAGTCCTTCAGATCTCGCCTACTACCATCACGGTCACGAGTCCGGTCATATCTGTCGCGCGATCTGCTACTTTCCCTTCGTCGTGCGGGCCTATCACGCGAGCGTGAGCGATACCGGCGGGAATCTTCTGGTCTGGAGCTGCCGTGGCGCGAACCGCCTGGTTTCCTTTCTGGCGAGGGAGAAACTCGTGGTCTCTGGTCATTTGTATCCCACATGGCTGAGCTGTCAGTTCGACGAGCGCGCTTCGCAGGCGGTTCAGCCATTTTGATCTGGTTGTCAAGCAGCCCTTTTTGCTGTTCTATGTATTTGTTCAGGTAAACAATAGACGGCTGATAAATGCTTTTCGGTTCTTGCTTTTTGAGTGTGCTTCACGACATGATCGAGGTGCTGATTTATTAACAGGGGTTGTTGACTCGCTTTGCTTGGACTATCGGGCAAGAGCAAACGAACAAGCTTTGCTGGAAATTCTACGCTGGACGGTGCGGGCCGGAGACGCACTTTATGCCTGAGGCACCATTTCGGGCGGGCGAACCAACTAATTAAGAGCAGACAAAGCCGACAACGGTAATTACCTAGCGAGTTGCAGCGTACTAATAAGACTGCAAATTGCAGTACTGTACGCAACCTCTTGCAGATGCAAACTACGTATTGGAACAGACTAGTGAGGGCTTGCCTATATAAATTGTCTCAATCCCTATGTAGTTTAAAATAATGTGCTTCCTAATACACAATTTCAATCTTTTCCATACAAAATCCAACCAATAACCTTGACGTTGATTAATCGCGTCCACGAACTGGAAAGCCAACAAACTTGAACAAATTTACAAAGGCTTGTGAGCACGTGAAAACTTTAGTAATTAATCAAATTGGGTAAAGCGTTGTTCCTCTTTTGACCGCGAGTGCGGGGCCCCAAGGTAACCAGATCAACGACATGTGAATATAAGCAGATAGGAGAAAGCTGACGGAGGTGCATCGCCAGAAGTGAAATCGATGGCGAATTCCAACGAAAGTGCTTCTCATGATCCGGAATTTATGTTTCGAAACGGATTCCTTTCAGAAGTTTATAATGAGAAGCCTTTGGGCGCCCCTGGCGTCGACCAGATTGTCACCCGTTTCCCACCAGAACCAAATGGATTTCTCCACCTAGGACACAGTAAAGCAATCGCCATCAACTTCGGGTTCGCAAAGCACCATGGTGGAATTTGCTATTTGCGTTATGACGATACCAAGCCCGCCAAAGAGGAAGAGAAATATTTTACGGCTATTTCAGATATCATTCAATGGCTAGGCTTCACCCCTGTAAAGGTTACATATTCGAGCGATTATTTTAACCGCCTCTATGAGCTCGCAGAGGACCTGATCCGCCGAGACGGTGCATATGTTTGTTATTGGTCCAGTGTTTTTCTCTCAATGAGTCTCTAGTTGCTGTAGTTGGTTAATCTTTTTCACCCTCAGAAAGCGAAATCGCCCTACAACGTGGTGGTGGTAAAGGTGCCACTCCTCGCTTTGCCTGCAGTCATAGAAACCGACCAATTGAGGAGTCACTAGCAGGGTTTAGGGCGATGCGGGATGGAAAGTATGGGCCTCAGGAAGCTTTGCTGAGAATGAAGCAAGATTTAGAATCTGAGAACCCTCAGATGTGGGATTTAACTGCCTATCGTGTGATCCAACCCAAGAGAGTGGATACTAGCAAGGAGGGAACCCCAGACAGCAAGGCAGGAATCCACTATCGTACTGGGGATAAATGGAGAATTTATCCAACATATGACTTTACTCATTGCTTAGTAGATAGTTTGGAAAGCATCACGCACTCTCTCTGCACGACTGAATTTGAGCAGTCAAGAACTTCCTACAATTGGCTGTGTGACAAGCTGGAAGTCTATAGGCCAATGCAAAGAGAGTGGGTAGCACTTGGCACCTCTCTCTATGCCTTCGTTACTAACTTTGATTTAAAGATATGGCCGGCTGAAACTATCTGGTACAGTCTTGTCGAAACGAAAGATCATGGATCTTATTGAAAATGGTCATGTACGAGATTGGGATGACCCACGCCTGTACACGCTTATTGCTCTTCGACGCCGAGGCATCCCACCCGGAGCACTCCTTTCATTTGTTGGTGGGCTGGGAGTATCCAAAGCTACAACGACTATTGGTATCAAGAGGTTCGAACAGTCAATTCGACAACACCTGGAATTGACTGTACCTCGCTTGATGGTTGTTCTTGATCCAATCCCCGTCATTATTGATGGTCTTCCGGATAATTACTTAGAGATGATGGAAATTCCATTTTCAAAAGACCCAAAATTCGGCGTATGTCTACCTGAAGCAAGACTAATTCAAGCCATGAATAACTAATTATTTAGTCACGTCATGTTCCATTCACTCGAACAGTCTACATTGATCGAGCCGATTTCCGCGAGACGGCTAGCAATGACTATTTCCGACTCACTCCTGGCACATCAGTTGGCTTGCTTAAAGTCCCTTTTCCTGTAACTGCAACTAGTTTTGAGAAAGATCCAGATAGCGGACTTGTTACATTGATACGCGCGAAATATGATAAGCCTGAAGAAGGCACTAAGTTCAAAAAGCCCAAAGCGTGAGCATTCTCCATCATTCAGTAGGCCCAGGGATGTTAATCAACCGACTGTTACTAACCTGGCTGTTAGCTACATCCACTGGATCTCCGACTGTCCATCGTTGAACAGCCCTATCAAGGCATCGGTCCGCATTCATAATCCTCTGTTCACCTGCGATAATCCAGATACGCATCCATCTGGTTTCCTTTCGGTTGTAAATCCTCATTCAGAGGAGGTCTTTCCGGGCGCTATGGTCGAGATAGGCCTCCACGAAGTCAGGCGTACAGCGCCATGGCCAAAATCTGAAGGCGAGAAAGAGTCGGAAGATTCACAAAAATCTCCACATTGTGTCCGATTCCAAGGGATGCGCGTAGCATATTTCTGTCTAGATCGTGATAGCTCCGCTGATTCGATAGTCCTGAACAGGATTGTGCCACTCAAAGAAGACTCAAAAAAGTGACAGATACTGCCTGTCGGCCGATTAAGAAATGCAAGACAAATGCAGTCGATGCCTATCAAGATCACGGCTTATAAATATTTTAAAAATAATTTTTTAATAAAAACTTTTTTATAAAAATGAACAAGTTTAAAAATAATAGATTTTCTGATAAAAATGCAAAAAATTTATTATACTTAGATCTTCTAGTTAAATGGTAGTGGGATAATTATCTGGACTATGTGCTAGCGGCTGCCAACTATACGCCCCCATATACCCCGTGAGGCTGTGTGCCATGCATTACATCACCGCCTCGCCGCTTAAGTTGTACTACGCCCCCACTCCACCCCAACAAGCCAATCACGGCGCTGCCAGCCCACAGGACGCGACTTGCCCGGCCCCAAGGCTGCCGCTGGTTGGCCCGCTTCCGCCGCCGCGCGGTTCTTCCGCACGCTAGCCTGTTTGGGCGCTCCAGGATAGGAGTCTTGCGAGGAACAGCCTTCCTCCTTGACACTCCCACTTAAGCCTCGTGCCGCTCCCTGACCGCGCGCAGTCCCCTTCGGCACTGCGTGTTTCAATTCACTCCCTGCTCGTTCAATCTACGGAATGTCGCGATAGTGTTCTTTATTTCCAATCTCCCTCCCTCCCTCCCTGGCAGACTGGACGAATCCGTGTCGCACCTCCCTCCGATCTAATCGAGGCCAACCGGTCATTTAACCCGACTACCTTTCCCTTGTTCTTTCCTTCTCCTTCTCCTTTTCTCTAAAACAATGGGACTCATGGGAGTCTTCCGACGCCGCTGGCAGCGCCTTGCCATTGCCTCCATCGTCTTCTGCATGGTGTCGCTGTCAATCGTGTCCTCTCGGGAAGAAAGACATGATGTGCAGCCGCAATCCGATTTAGAGGCGAAACACCCATTACTCTGGAAACACGTACACATGTCGAACGTCAAAGGAGGAGGTACTGTTGCTTGCATACTAACTTCGCATGTCTTGTTGGCTAACTTTTTCCCCCTCGAACAGCGTTTTACATACCTCCTACATGGATGTCGGCGTCGGATCCGAAACCCACTACGATTATAGAGGCCGCTCGACTTTTGTCTCGGCTAATTGATACCAGCACAGACCAATTCATTTCACACTCGGAGATCCCTTTGATCGTGCACCAGACGTGGAAGAACACCCAGGTTGATACCTGGCCTGATTTGGTCAGTGATAGCGTGGAGGTATGGCTTCAGCACGCCGTAAATACTCCGATGGCATACCTTTTATGGGATGACGAGGGAATCTATCGATTCCTGGAGGAATATGAACCTCGATTTATCGACCTGTTCTCCGCCTTGCCTCGAATGGTGGAAAAGTCGGACGTTTTTCGCATCATGGTCTCGAAATATGTTGGGGGAATTGTAAGTTTTCACTTTCTAGCCATTGCCATACTCGCTCGCCTGCTAATGGCTTTTTAGTACGGAGATGTCGATACCCATCCGTTACGGTCGCCGGCGACTTGGATTGGGCGCAACGACTTGGAGCCGTGGGACGACCCAGAGACAGGATCGACATACAACTCAACCAAACCAGTCAGGGCGATCTTTGGAATTGAAGCAGACTGTCCGCCTGATAGTGATGACTACTGGCGAATGGGTTATACGAACCCTGTTCAATTGACACAATGGGCACTGGCCGCTGCGCCCGGCCACCCAGTGTTGTCGCGCTTTATGGACCGGCTGCACAGTTATCTTAATGAGATCGCACTTCGCCACCAAGGGAATTTGACGACATCTGCCGCCTTGCAGGAACTTTATTATGCCGATCCCCTTATTCTGACTGGTCCTTCTGCCATCACAGAGGTTACCCAGGATTGGCTAGAAGACCGTGTTGGGCTTCGGTGGAATGCACTGACAGGCCTGTACGATGGCGGTAGGAGCAAGTTGGTGGACGATATCATGATTTTACCCATCACTGGATTCAGGTAGGCAATGCTGTTTTCACAAACCATGCATAATAGTCACAACTAACCATGAGCACAGTCCTGGGCGCGGCTCGTACGGAAACATGGGTTCGAAACCGCTAAACGACCCCGATGCGCGTCTCCAGCATCTTGCTCAAGGGTCTTGGAAGGGCTTTAACCTGCGGGTTGAATTTGGAAAGTTCTGCCGAACGTTTCTTGGCCTTTGCAAAGACTGGTCTAAAACATGAAGAAAAAAAGATAATGAAAAAAAAAAAAAAAAAAAAAAAAAAAAAAAGGTGAAAAAAGAAAAAGAAAAGAAGAAGCAAAGCAAGAAACAAGACAACACGGCGCCAAGGAGGGCAGTTATAGATAGACGATATTGGCGATCATTGCTCGGAAACCGGCGTTCATTATTCACATTGTCGATTCCCTCTTATACCCACGTTGCATATATGTTTCATGTGTCGATATCAGTGAGCAAGACACGGATCGTTTCACCCGTTTAGATTCTAATTGAAGATGATTGTCTGGAACATTGAAATGTTGAAGAGATTGATTCTGACAGACTAATGCCACATTCCCCCAGCAGCGAAAAGTCAAACATTCAATGTTATCATTGCTGCCTGGTTAATATCCTATTTATATCACTTCAGTGCTCGAAACGAGCCCTAACCCGAAAATCCGCCCCCGTCTGCTCGATTAAATACGTACTTGGAGCAGGCCGTCACCGTATTTCGAAGGCGTAATTACGGACTCGGTACGTTACTAGCGCGCAGCTTGTTGGGCATGGGATAATCCCAGACGAGTCAACATGGTACGACATATATAGCCATAGGCAGAGTCCTGGCGGGGCTGCAGCTGGCAATTGATTTCTTTTACCTGGATTGCTTTTGACCCCGTCCAGCCCGCTCTTTTTCTTTGTTATCAAACAACGCTCGACCATATCTACCTCTGCTCGGCAGGGCATGTCAGGAGGCAGACCAGCGCACAGTGATGGCGTGCTCGTGGACCAGACTGCTCCTTTTCTCGTGCACACTGCTCTTCCTGTCGCAGCGATGGTGGCTTCCTCTACTAGGCTTGTTCATCAACCTGGCCGCCCTACCCGGCCGCTGGCATCGCAGCGCTTTGCAATCCTACATCTCGCACGAGCAGGACAGCTTCGACGTGACCTTTGCTAGCTACGGGGTTAACCAGTCGACAGCTGGGCCGCAGTACGAAGACCTTGTTCCGCCGATTCTACATCATATCAACCTGGGTCCGAACCCGCCGCGCGAAGAGTGGCTTGCCGCCCGGGCTGAGTGTATCCAGTACCACCGGGACTGGAAGGCGTATCTCTGGGAAGATGAGAATGCGGATGAGTTTGTTGCCAAGGAGTTTCCGCACTTGAAGCAGATGTGGGATAGCTATCGGTATCCCGTGGAAAGGGTTGACGCATTGCGTTATATGGTGCTGCAGAAATACGGAGGTAAGCTTTCACATGGCAGTTGGAGAGATACTCCGTATCATGATCTGTAGTGCCATTATTCTCTGGTACAATTCTAACATACTGAACAGGCGTCGTTTTGGACTTTGACCTCGCCTGTAAACGGAGTCTAGCACCCCTGAGGCGCTTCGACTTTGTCGCCCCCGCCGCCCATCCTACCGGATTCTCTGTTGGCTTCATGATGGCCAGCCCAGAAAACTCGTTTGTGCGCTCTCTTGTCGATCACCTTGCTGCTTATAACCGGTCGTGGTTTTTTCTCCCATATGTGACTGTCATGTTCAGCACCGGCTGCCACTATGCCTCGTAAGTTGCGGTACTCTTTTCACCTTTTTTTTTTTTTTTTTTTTTTTTTTTGGAAGGATATCTCTTGCTAACCTAAATAACCATCGCCAGAACCATCTTCACCCTCCAAAACAACCGCACCGCAATCCGCATCCTCGGCGGCTCAGAGCGCAACAGCCGACTACACATGCTCAACGGCTTCGTCGACACCCCGCTGTTTCGCCACCTGGGCTCGTCGTCCTGGCACAGTTCCGACGCGTTTTTGATTAATTCATTGGGCCACCCGCGCAAGGAACCGATTATTGTGCTGGTCGCTGCCGCCTCGTTTTTGACGGGGTCGCTGCTGGCGATCTGTTTGGCTCTCCGCCACCGGAAGCGTTGTAATAACAATCCTTACCGAAAGGGGAAATTTTGGGGTGGCCACGTCGAGCATGATGGGAATTGTTTGCTCAAGGAGGCCTAATCTTCTCTTCTCTCTTTTTTATTTTCTCTCTCTCTCTTCTTTTTAAGTATAGCCATTTAGCGATTCTTTTCCATATTGGTCCTTCTCTTGTTATTTTTTTCTCTGCATTCTCAAGTCATATAAAAATATTGAGTTTAATATAGGTTATTTATACTGGGGAATGGATGTTTTGGTTTTCTTGTATATGCCGAGACTATCTCCATTTTCGTAGAGAAGATTGAACCGATGATCAAGTCTCCACAAATTATTAAACTAAATGTTAACATTGAATATACCGATTGAATATCATAAACATGGTATCGCGATATCACCGGGACAGAAGAAAAAGAAAAAGAAAAAGAAAAAGAAAAAGAAAAAGCTATACGGATACTATTGCTCACATCCTTCTCAGATCGTTAAACCACATATACCGACTAAGCACCAGATACAGCACTCGGTCCCACGAGTACTGGGAAGCGTGCTGCTTGAAGGCTGCCCGGCCTTGCAAATACTGACTCCAGGTAGTCACAAGAAGAGCCCGGTCACCATAGAGATCGCCTCCCAGCGGAGGCATAACGGCCTTGCCCGGCACCGGCACGGGCGTCGCATACCCAACCGGCGGCGCAGTGAACAAGGCGCGCAGAATGCGGCCGGCAAAGGGGAACGAGGTCAAGACGAGGTCGGCCAGCGAGGCGTACTTTCTCAGCACGAATTTGGTCTGCACCGCATACGCGGGCGGGTTGTGGTCGTGGTCGTTGGAGAACTTGCGCACCCCGTTGCTGACAGACCGATGGTTGACGTGCCCGGAAATGCCGTACTCGTCAAATGTGATGATCAGGTCAATGTGCCAGTCCTTGACGTGGCGGTCGACAATGCCCTCGACGAGTTTCTCGTCCCACCATTCGTGCGGGTTGTCTTGTAGGCTTTTGTTTTCTAGGATGACGCACTTGTCGTCGGCAATGCCTAGTTCAGCGCATGAGGCCTTGGCCTCGGCGCGTCGCTGGTCTCCTAGACCTTCATGGTTGCCTGGGAAGAGTTGTTATTTTTGCTATTACTTCATTCAAAAGAATAAACAAAACAAACAAATGATTAAGACTTACCGGTGGATAAAACAAGTATATGGCGGTTCACGTGCGGCGCACCCCAGTTCTGCAGTATACTCGGGCTGAAAAACAGGCACTCGTCGTCCGGATGCGCAGTGACGAGCAATATATTGCGCGCATTGCGAATTGCATGCGGAACCAGACGAGGATCGCCTGCGAGAAAGCTACCTAGCAGGATATACAAAAAGATCGGAAAGCAGAAGAAGGCGATGAACACGGTTGATGCAATGGAGCACCTGCGGCGCACGGCTCGCCGGCTGAGATGCACTGCGCCGGCGAGGATCTTGGACCCCGGCATGCGAGGTGAGAGTGATGTTAAAGGAAGAGGTGATATTGGGACAAAAGATCGGATCAGACCAGATCGACTGCAGCAGGTTGGACGGAGAGCAGAGGTTCGGAGAGAAGGAGGCATGCATGCAAGTATGGCGGTGCGGGGCCTGGTAATAATACGCGCTAGTACGGATCAGGATGAGCCTCTATTGAGCTTGGAGTCGAGCATCGTCTGGTGTTATTTATTATTTCAGATTTTACGGGCAGTAAAAAATCTGTTCAACAGCACTAAATGAGACAGTCTCCGGTCTGACCACCAGGCAATATGGAATATTAGTGCATGGAACCTTCCGTGCTCGTAATCTCGTAATTACATTGCAGAGCCTCACACTAGCCGGGGCTGAAATCGGGCTCCAAAAGCGTCATTTATTTTACTTTAGGGGGGAAAAAATTATCAAAAAAGATAATTTACCCGAGGAAGTATAATAACGACTGAAACAGAGTACACTAAAAGAAGACCAGGGACACTCCACAAAAGCTTAAATCGGCTAGCGTCTCGTCTGTAAACACTTGACTCGTTAACTATTAATAACTATTCCTGTTGCATGCACCATACAGAGTAAGCGGCAACCCGTAATGTGTAACAATTCATGCGTGGCCCCTTTCTGCACTCTTTTTTTTTTTTTTTCCTTTTTTCCCGCAACTGTCTGGTTGGCAGGATAGACGACAGTCGACGGCTGAGCCGGACATGCATAACGTAACAAGTACTATACTCGTTGGTTTGGGTCATTCTAGCCGTTGGTCCAGCGTTTACCATAATTAGCTACTGGTTACGACGGCAGCTACTAGTAATCGCACAGGAAGAGTAAAGAGCGTCCAGAGTCCGCGTACCGCCTGTAATATCGACAGTACGTGACCGTACTTTACAGCTAGCTCCCGTTTCGTACGGTATAGACGTATCGCAGAAGACCCTCACAGCCTCTTTTAATTAATAATCGCGCAAAAATTACCCAAATACGTAGTTAGTAGATGCTCCAGTAACTTCGGGAATCCCGCTAGTATTCCTAGTGCTGGCCTCGGGGCTCGGGTCGAAGACAAGCTTTGCCAAGCTCCCGATCGACAAACTAGCCCGTTCTGTCGATCAATTAGATCCGGCAGTGCAACGTTGTTGTTTTATTTACCTGTCTCTGTTCTGCCTCTCGAAATATTATCTCCGGGCGGTGAATCCTTTAACCAGAGGCTGATCTTGATCCAGGCAGCAATATTCCGGCGGGCCATTCCCGTCCACTGCAATACTCCGTGGTCTCTCTAGGCAGCAATATTCCTGCATACACTACAAGTTTGGAACTTGGTGTGCTCTTTTTCAACAAAAAAAATACCATTGGATATTCGTATGTGCTTTAAGGGCATATTACCACCAAACCTTTTGTTTAAGAAAACCATTCCTTTGGGGACTTAAATTCACTCCAACTAAACACAGCTCCTCTCAGCCCGAATCCACCCTCTCCAAAACGGCCTGCAGGCTTGGCTATAGACATGTTTCTCAGGCTCAGGCTCAGGAACGTGGCTTCTATGTAAATAATAATAATAATGGTGGAACATCAATTGATATAAAAGTGCATATGTTACATGTACTAGTTATTTAAAAAGAAATATAACACCAGTCCATCAATCATATTTAGTTCTCAACCCAGGTCCAAGCCGCCCATTTATCTCTATGAAAGAAGCCTATATGAGACTGGGTCCTTCATGCCTTTTTTTTTTTTGCTTTCAGGTGCAGCAAAAGCATGGGCTCAACTGATGCAGCTTAACGTCAAATCTGCAAACTGGTCAAATCGAGACATCTGCGGACTTGCATGTAAAAACAACCAGGAACATTTGAAATTAAGGCGCTGCCCTAAAATCCCCCAAGGCGGGTAAAGTAGACGAGTTATCGCCTAACAGCCTGCTCCCATAATTAGTATAGTTACAACGTACTAGGTAGTAACTATTGATCACATACATATAAACCATAATATAACAATAAGTTATTGAATTCTTTGCTTTGTTCCATACAGATTTCTCGAAAGTTGGAATTGGTCCCTGGAATTGGTCACCGGGCAGTCATGTGATTTCCTTTGCACTTCGCACTTCACTCATCATGAACTCACTCTCCCACTTTCCTCTCCAACTAGTTTGTTCCGTTCTGACACAATGTCGAGCATCAGGAGAAATTTTTCCAACCCTGGTTTCCGCCCGAAATCTGACAAGAAAGACGAGAAATCAATTAGGTCCACTATGCTGGTAAACCAAATCAGTGATACATTTTCCATCTTCCTCTGCGACCTCATGAACTACCTTGAAGCTCAAAGGGCGAAACCTCACAGGTTGGATCCGAAACTTCTGAAAGATCTTGGTGTCACACTTGAGGCTTTCAACCCGGATGATTCAAGCTTCTGTAAGAATGAGTGTACTTTATTTTTGCCAATGGAATTAGAAAAACTCAAAGAGTTCAAACGTGACTTGAGTCAGCCATGGGCGAAGGCACTCGTTGAAGACCGTCTGGGCGAATAGTATACCCTGAGCGATCCAGACTTGTATCCCGAGCCCAATTATCACTATGCTCTTACCTTGCGTCGCTCGATTGACATAGCGTCCACCAGTGTACGATACAAGAGGAAACAAGACGAGGCTTGGACCTTTCTTCCTAAATTGAAAACTTGGAAAGAAATGTACAAGAACACTTGACAGTTTTAGCTTTATGCCCACTAACCATTGCTGCAGTGACCACTGTACAGCATTTGAAACACCTGGTTTCGATGGTAACAAATGTTGGAGGAGTCGGTGGCAATCATTTCCTGACAGTGTCTGGGCCGCAACAGATAGCCCGCATCTGATGACCTGCCTATCACACCATTACGCACACGATAACAATTCTCTTTTTGTAAGCGAAATGGAACTTATCACGATGCTCATGATTGTTCGACTTGTCAACGGTTCTTTTCCCGATCATAATGTCGTTCCGGTCAAGGTGTTTTCTTTTACGGGCGATAAGCACGGCAGGATATTACAGGCTCATATGAATGGTGAATCCCTGGTTATCCGAAAGGCCGAATTCTATGACTCTCATTCGAAAATTGATGCTCATTTAGGTCTTTTTCTTCGGTACACGATGAGCAAATTGCAAGGAAAGACTGGAATCCTCGATCAGCCAGAAATCAAGTCGATTATGGACAAGGAATCCTACACAATTGATCACCTGAAAGTCAGTGAAGATATCATATCTGACTATGTTTGAAATGAGAAGTGATTTTCTCTAATAGATTGCTGTCACAGTCAAGATATCTAATAGTGTAACCACTCTCATCTTGTCCGCCAAGATAGTGAAACTGCCTTTAGCATTGGAGAAAATAAATCTGTTATCACGAAATAAGGCTGTAGCGGACATTTGTATCATGAACGGGGTATTCTGCTATACATGCTCTCAATAGTCAGATCATTAACTGATGTATTTGGTGCAAGTTGAGCCGCGGCCCGCACATCTTCCCCACCATTAAATATTTTCTTCAACAACATCAATCCACTAGCAGCTTGCTCATCAACATAGCCCAGGTTGATATCTAGAAACAAAATGTCCTCCAGGAACAACCTGTCACATCGCCGCACGCATAACCTGCTTTTAATATCCAAACTGCTCAGCCTGCGGGACACGGCTTCTCCGCTCACGCTGGTCTTGGACTCGCTTGAGCAGCCCGCCGGACCACTGTTGAAGGAGTATATACGACGCGCACAGGTATGATTGACATTTAATCTGTTTTCTTTTCTCATATTTTCTAAGTACACGCTGAACCTTGCGTCTAGTTGTCAAAAGTGCATGTTACATTCGTCTCATTCGAGACCCTAAAAAAGCCCCATGGCGTAGACAGCTTCGTGTTTGCACGACGAAAGAAACCCACCGAGCTGGCCAAGGAGATTACTACTGCATCTTCGTCCGCTGGTCCGACTCGAAGTAAGGATCAAGATGTCTCATCACTCTGTCTTCCGGCTGACCAACGAATCCAGGACGCCTGATCATCATTGATACAGTGAACCCTCTTCTGAGCAAGCCGGGAATACATCTCCCATCCTACCTGGGCTCACTTATTGCGCCGAGTAATGCGGCTGCTGCATCAGCACAGACTCAGACGTCGCTGGTCGTGACATACCACCGCGACATTGTCGGAATCAAGCAGCGCCAACCCTACGCCCCATCTGATTTTTCTCTCCTGAGCTATCTAGCTACGACCATCATCACCCTCCACAACCTATCGCATATCCTCGCGCAAAAATCCGCTCGGGATCGGAGTCTTGCCGACCCCGTCTTCGGCCTAGACGAAGAGCAAGAGGGCGTTATTCTGGGCAAGCCCGACGACCTAGAGCGCGCGGGCGGTGTTGTGATTGAGATGGAACACCGGCGCAAAAGCGGACGTGGCGTTGTCGAGTGGTACCATCTTCCTCCGGCCAGTCGTTATCTACCGCAAGAGTTGAAAGAGGTGGTCACCTTACTGGACGACCACCCGCTTTTCCAACGGCCCGAGGACGATGGCGTGGCAGAAGAGGAGGAGCCCGGGTCTACTTTTGAGCTGAAGCTAACCGAGCGCCAGCGCCGCGACAGAGAAGGCGTGGTGTTGCCCTATTTTGATGCGCAGAAGGGCGACGGTCCCGGAGAGGGCGGACGAATCCTGTACGACATGGGAGAAGAAGATGACTTTGACGAAGACGAAGATGAGATTTGAGTATCCGTCAATATTACAGTGTGGGGTATCAATCATGCAAAGAAATTCATGGCCCATTTATACATTGCGCTATGCATACATTACATCCATACGAGAGATTCCTTGAATCTGGGATATCAATCAAAAGAAACGCCACCAAATCAAAACGAGCATAACGAATCCGACTCCAGCGAACGGCCCATACTGAAACCCATCAGTTTCATGCTGAAACAAATACTGTATATGCAGTCACTCACCTGTTTTAGTAGAAGTTCCCAGTTGATCCGTACTGCGGCCTTGCGGTATTTCAAACTGTCCTCCCGCAAACGGCCTGACATCTCACCCATACGCTCCAAGCTGTCACCTCGGTACAACAAATCTTCAATGTTTTTCGTCATGACCTTGGTGACATCGCGAAGCTCGTCGTTCAGCTTGTCCAGATTGGCCGCCGCGCGACTGTTCTGATACGTGCCTTTGGTGCGCTGGATGAACGTGTCGAATTCGACAAACGCATACGGACGCAGGTTGGGCGAGTGGTACTGCGACGCAGAGTATGTGGTGGTGAATTCAGTTGCAAGGTCTGCGAGATAGGTAAACGCGAGCTTTCGTGGGTAGGATCTGTCGCATATGCACAGGAAGCAGATGTCATCTTTGATGATGTAGCTGCACCACAAACAACCGTTAATTTTTCTTTTTCTTTCTTCTTCTTCAGAGATTCTGTAAATGTATATATCCGCGTACTGTAAATTGAATTGCCCTGACTCAATGCTGGCCTCCTGGGCTGAGTTCCGGCTCATGCGTCGAAATATCATCTTTGCCTGGGATTTCACTTCTGCCAACTCGCCTTCCGCCTAGTGACGCGTGAGTAATTGCGTTCCATTAATTAATCAGAAAACGTCATAGAATACCTGTTCATCGTCCACGGAGGCAGCCAGCATGAGGCCTGTTCATCGCTGTCAGTCTGTGTTCACCCCTCTGTTGTCCGCAGGGTCAATACCATCCAGCCGCGCAATTTGTGTAGACTTGACCATGTTGGTTTTTGAATATGGTCTTAATTGTAAGGAAAACTGTCGAAATGTCTTCCCTGCAACGAAAAAAAGTTGTTTCGCGACAAATAGGTTGCGGAGAGAGCTCCCCTGGGCCAAATGCCACCTGGACGTAAGGCGGTGAGCGCCCCATGACGGCGATATCGCTCATCTCCGAACAGAAGTCACAGCAACGCCCAGACAAGCATTCAACTTTGTAAACAAAGGGAGAGGACATCGACACGTCATTGTGAGCTGCTTTGGGCGCCGCCGACAAATAAAAACCCACCCCAGGATCAGATATGCCCTAGAAATTTCTTCCCACTACTCCAACAACGGAGTCGTGATGCCGCCTTAAGGGTCTCTCCACTTGAAGCTATGCCATCAGCGCCGAAACAGAAGAAGCAGAATGCTGCCGCGAGGCCTACCAAGAGGGGTCCCTGGGGGGAAGAGCATCTCATGACGAATCCGAAATCGGCTCTAGTCAACGTAGATCTTGTGGTATGTTTGAATTTCCATGGGAGATAGGATAAAGCAAAGACACTGACTTTGACTCGCAGAGGCTGTTCTCAAACCCTAAAGCTTGGGAATGTCTCGACGAAGAGGAGAAAAAGCATCTCATATCACTACTGCCGGCGCACATTCATCCCAACCCGGATCCTGACCCTGATAATCCCGATGCCAAAATCCCCGCGCTGCCAGATGACTTCCTCCGCTACGATAACAATTGGAGAGGCGCGCTGCGCAACTTTCAGTCTGACCTAGAGGCTGGGCGATACAAACCTACATGGCAGCGTCAAGCTAGACAGGCAGTCAAGGACCGCGCCGAGGGGAAATACGATGACTTTAAAGAGCGCGAATTTGAACAGTTCTGGGGCCAGAAGCAGAAGATCAACCATGGGCTCATTGCCGGCGAGAGCTCCAAGGTCAGATTGAAGACTCTAATCCAGCATGGGGTTGTGCGTGTGGGAGATGTTTGGAAGTATTCGCACTTTCACTCAACAAAAAGGAATAGTAAGGCCGACCAGATTCTTGTTGAGAAGGAAGCCAAGGTAAGCATCCCAATGGGATAAAGATTTTGTTATCTGCTACTAATACGACTATAGATCATAGCCATCGATGGCGCAAATCTTTCCTTCTTAGTGCCTACTGGTCAACGCACTTTCCTCTCCGCTCCCAGTAGGACAGCTCAAGGTCCAAAAGAGACAGTCCCACAGGAAGAGCGAACGCCTTCTGATACAAATGTAGTGGATAAACCTCAGACAGACCCTGGACTGGTTGAAGAACCAGAATCAAACCATCACGTTCAACAAGACCGCCCAGTTTCTGACTTGTCCCTTAATACCACGAAAGATGATGGCTATCATGGATCCTCAAACCAACCAACTGGAAACGTCGAGAACGCCGAAAAGCTTGCAGATAAACCCTCCCTTGATACAAAGGAACTTGATTCAAAGGAAGAAATCTCGCCCCGTCGGAAAACCACAAGGACATCAAACAAGCGCAAAATAGCCAGTGTTGGCCTCAGAACCACTCGATCCAAAGCTGCAAAGATCGATGTACACTCTTCACCATCTCCAAAAGGCCACGCAGAGAACGAAATAATGCCTAGTGTAGAGCCCGAGCTAGAATTTCAGTCCGAGGCAGAACCTACCCCTGTCCCAACAGAGGAGTACTCTGGATTTGATGTTAATAGGTTCTTGGCAAGCGTCACCGAAGTAGCCTCGAATTCTGCAGCATCCAACAACTCACCGACTCTTTCTCGTCATGAACAGGCTGAGCCAATAAAGAGACAACCAACGCCATGCCCTCCTACATCTTCGGAGCACCCTCAGGTTGAAACTAAACACCAGCCCGAACAACAAAACCCCGGCGCCGACGTCCCCTCCACTACCCAACCTGGCGTGGAACCACTACAAGCCGAGCCAGACTCTGTCTCCGAGTTGCCTAGCCCTTTGGAAACCACAATCCATAATATCGCGGGGCCTACTGCGTTGACGAAGAAGATTGTTGAAATTGACGGTCGCATCAGCCAACCAGCACATGGGAATGCCTGGAAAGAGATTCGCTGCTACCGAGATAACCAGGACATGGGCAGTTTGTGGGAGGTGCGACAGGCCTGGTACATTAAATTCCAGCAGTAGCAAGATTTTGTTTACAGTCACAAACTAGAATATTCTGAAGGCAACAGTGTCTACAATCAATCAATTGATATTATTACCCAACCCGCATATATAAAATTTGCCAAGTCCTAAATGCCTTCCTCATGTAGGTCCTCATTACTACCCGCAATATTCACCGAATAACTGGATTGTAGAAAGTCCTCGAGCTCCTCGCTCACGGTTTTCAATTTTTCTTTAACAGCAGCAACACCTTCTACGCCAATGATATGCCTTGAGGGGGGATTCTCATGGCCTCCAATAGCTGTAATTGCGTGCACTGTCTCTAATGTAAGAGCTTCAAGATGCGCTGCGCTGAGCGGTGGGTACATGGAGACGACTTCTGGTGCAGAAAAGGGGCCATGATGACCCGTTTTTGAATCTGAAGCGGAGTATTGCTGATGGCCCGGACTTGCAGCAGTTATGTCAGATTGGGGTAGACGAGATATAAGCCCATCCAATATATTGCGAAAGAGAGGAGCGTTGTTTTGAGACGAGGAGTAGGCTGGTAGGATTGGAGGCACACTGGTTATAAGGTTCGTGAGGATCCGGATTTCCATGCTGCATTGTAGAATGGTCATTTTGATATTAAAAGGCGCTATTTCATAGGCGATGCTCTGTGGGTGAATTGTTAGGGAAGTGTCTTTCCATAGGAGAGAGAGACCCTACATCACAAAACCCCTCCAATGCCCATTCTGATGCACAGTATACTCCTAAACCAGGCGTTCCGATATGTGCCGCTAGGGAATTTTAGTAAAACACCTGCGAAACAGTGGATTGAGCGCCTTACTGATCCCAGATAGCACCAGTATATGTCCTGCCCCCTGTTTGCGCAACGCTGGCAATGCTGACTTTATGAGGTTTACAGGGCCGAAATAATTTGTCTCAAACTGGTCGCGTACAAGGCCCAGTGCCCTCTCTGACGCAGCCAGTTCTTCAACAGTGCCAACGATCGCCTGGCTAGTGCAACAGAGAAGAATATCAAGCCTGCCAAATGTTTCTATAGCTTCAGCTACCGCAGCTTGACACTCACTCGTCTTCCTGTACTCAAACGTAAGCAACCCTGTTTCATCCAAGCAAGACTGCTTCTCCATACCTTATATCCAGCATCACCGGGCGAAAGCGGTCTTTCCAGCTGCCTTCATGGTTGCCTTCGACTTCGGCCAGAAAGTCATGGAAGTAATCGCGCCGCCTTTCGTCTCGCAGGAGATCCGACGGGACCAGCCCGCTCACAACGCTGTCTCCATGCGCAAGTAGCTGTCGAGCCAGATAGAGCCCAATTGGGCTGTCGCCTGACGAAATAAGCCATACTCGACGCTCAGCGTGTCGGGGGAAATGTGATCGCTTTTCGGACTCCGTCATAGCCTCATAGGGACGATGCGGGCGTGACCCGCAAGCCCATTGCCCGACGGGCTTTGTCCTATCTCGCAGCTGCAACCCCTGGCTTGCTGAGGGGCCCAGTCGAATGCAAGCTTCGATCTTCACCGTAGGAAGTAATAAGTTTTTGGTAGAAGACAAGGTCCTATGCAGAGAGAACTAGCGCAGCTTGCGGTTCTAGAACGTGGGGGAAGCGCCAAGCCCAATTGGTATACGTACGTGGACTCGTCGTGGAGTGAGGAAGGTGCCCGCCAAGCCCCATCCCGTGGCCACTCGGGACTTTTTCTCCTTGTCTGTTTTCCTTCCTGCTCTTCTCTCCCAGACAATAACCCAGCCCAAGATGCCGGAGCAAAGGGAGCAACAACAGGAGCCGGAGTCCAGCGGCGTGAGTAGAATGTCCTTGTACTGCTCGAAGAGCCCCCCCCTGCTGACCTCAAGGAATAGTCCGGCTTGAAAGCCGCGATCCAAGGCCTCGGAATCTTCCTGCTGGTCCAGTTCGCGATGAACCAATTCATGGGCGGCAAGAAAGACCAGACCGCTGCCTCTGTCCCTGGGCAGACTGGCCAAGTGCCAGCTTACATCGACCGTCCCTCGCGCAGCGAAATCGAGAATTACAATGCTATACCCAGCCTTATTGCTCCTATCTGGCCGACTGATAGCGCCTTGGATATCAGCATCTACGTGTCTCCGTCGGTCTCAATGCCTCCTCTGTCATCCGCTCCAAAGGATTCTCTCGTTTTGGAGGAGAAAAAGTTCGGCGTCGGTAATTGGAGTGACACTCGCGAGATTGATACCAGCTTCAAGGTCCCAAAACAGGTGCAGCAGAACGGAACCCTATGGGCTCATTTCTACGTTGCTTTGAGCGGCAATCAAATCGACCCTTCTGCTCGTGACTACAGCCCTGAGACTGCAATCCACTTTATTCGTCCCTTGAACCAATACTTGCCCAAGAAGAAAGTTGCGAAGCGTAAGAATCTCCTGGCAGGCGGCGAAGAAGAGGAGGAAATCGAAGACGACACGCCAAAGTACTCGGTTACGTCATATTATCACCCCAACTTCACCGTGTCCCTGATCCCTGACTCCGGCGTGGCAAACTACCAGCAAATGCACCCTGCGGTCCGCCAATTTGTACAGCTTGAGAGCACTGGCGCTCGTGACAAGTCCGGTCAAAACACCTGGTACTACCCTATCGTGTTTTTGAATACCTTCTGGCAGCTCAAGTCGCATATGACCGAACTTAATTCTACCGTCGAGACCTTGCCTCTCCGGATTACTTTGAACAACCTGAACAATTGGAAATTTAGCATGATGGCTAGTCTGGATGAAGGTGCAAAGCAGAATGCCCGCAACGCCGCCAATGGAGTTTCTGTTCCAGGCGGAGGTGATGGAAGCGAGTTTGAAATGATCAAGGAGATTCTTTTGGATACCAATATCTATCTTCTCGGCACAACTGTTGTTGTTAGCATTTTCCACATGGTATTCGAGACCCTTGCATTCAAGAACGATATCGTAAGTAGCAATTGGTCCAAGCCTAAATTGCCTCTACTAACTCACCTTCGAAAAGGCTCATTGGCGCAAGAAGAAAGATAACGTGGGAACCTCGGTTCGCACCATTCTCGCCAACATTTTCATGCAGACGGTCATCTTCCTTTACTTGATGGACAACAACGAAAACACTTCTTGGATGATTCTTGCCAGTCAAGGCTTCGGTATTGTCTTGGAGGCATGGAAAATTACGAAGACCGTGGACGTCCGCCTTCGACCACCTCCCCAGAACTCGGCCTGGTCGTTCCTGCCTTACGTTATCACCTTTGAGGACAAACACAAGCTTAGTGAGACGGAACAAAAGACTAAAGAGTACGACGAGATTGCCTTTAAGTATCTGTATCTTGTGGCCATTCCCTTGCTGGGTGCGTATGCTGCTTACAGCCTCATCTACGAGAGCCACAAGTCTTGGTACTCGTTTATTATTGAGACTCTTGTAGGCAGTGTCTACGCCTATGGTTTCTTGATGATGGTGCCCAGTCTATATATCAACTATCGCTTGAAGGTCAGTACACACCTCTTAGTTCAGAATATGTCACTAACATCCTAGCAGTCCGTCGCGCACATGCCCGGGAAAGCGTTGACATACAAATTCTTGAACACATTCATTGATGATCTGTTTGCATTCACTGTCAAAATGCCATGGCTACACCGGCTTGCAACTCTCAGAGACGATGTCATCTTCTTCGTCTGGCTTTACCAGAGCTATAAGTACAAGACCGACTACAAGCGAGTCAACGAATTTGGTCAGGGTGGCGACTCTGATGACGAGGAAGTGGAGGAAGAGGTCGTCTCCGAAACTGTCGCCAAGGCTGAAAAGTCGACCGGCAGTGCGCCCAAAGCCAAGGGCGGCGCGTCAACACGCAAGAGGAAGTAGTTTGCTCGTCCTCACCGTGATCAAATTGATGGTTGAGTGTTTGCGTAGTTGACCAGCTGCTCATATATAGTCTAGAATCACGTTAGCTAATAAAGAAAGACGATTTTGCATTTATTCTGTATTGCGACTCTGTAATTCGTTCTTTAGAACAATAATTTTTTTCAATTTTTTGACAAAAATCTATTTTCTATTGTCGCTAGATGGTGGTTGAAGTAGCAGCATTTTGATTGGCCGAGCGGCAATTAGACATCGCGACGCGTCGCAGCGGCTTCGACGTTGTTCAGTTGAATCCCGACTCGCCCCGGGCAGCTTCATGTTTTTCTTATAAGGCTCGTCTGGGTGCAAGGAAATGTCCATTCTGAAATCTTACATAAAACTCCCATTCGATGATATACGGCATCACTCTGCTTAAACAGCGAAGCCATGTCTGTTTCTGAGGCTAGTTCCGGTATGGACTTCTATTATGGCTTTCGTATGATCAATGTGCATTGACTAAACGATAGGTCGAGGGGATATTGACGCCCATGCTCAGTTAAAACATCTGCGCAACACAGTGGATCACCTTGAAGCCGGTAATTCATGGCCCCGGACGTAGCATTTCATGCATAACATACTGACATGCAAATACAGTTGCATTTGTTCCGTCAAAACAACGGCATACGAGCGTTGCAGAGCTCGTCAGTGATATCGCGTCCGACGCGTATGATGTCGGAATTCCAAGTGATTCTTTGGTGCAGTTGATTGATGTGCTCACCAAGCCGAACCACTTGGATCAGGCGACAGTGACGACGCTGATCAAGAACTTGTATGCCCAGGAAAGGGTGCCTGCTATCATCGTCACCAAGATCATATGCGGACTTGGCCCGGGAAAGACTAAATCATCTCTTCCAACTCAGGCGTTGCTTTTGCGGTGGCTGCTGTTAGTTTATGAATGTCTCGAGGACCAGTCACATCTGTCTAAGCTCTATTCCGTTCTGTTCAACCTTCTCGACATGATAAGTTTGCGACGACCGCTATGCCATTTACTCTCATTAATCACGCGGCGGAGACATGTCAAACCATTCAGAATTCAAGCTGTAATGGAGCTTCTACGGATTGCAGGCGACGACGAGAAGGAACTCATGGGCCTTTTACGCGTGTTCAAGAATTACTACCCTGATATCATCGTTGGCGAGACCGGACGCCTCAAATTCTTCTTCAAACACCCAGACCCGGAATGGACAGCCAAACTGAAGCAGATTCAGCAACACACCAGGGAGAGATCCCAACTGATGTCGGGGTCTGGTACTTTCCAAGTTGTCAGACGTGGCGGTTTCAAACGAAGCAAAGTCGAGACAATCATTCCTGAAATCCAGACATCCAGAGTTCCAGCCCACCATACATCATTGGAAGAGTTGAGGAATGTGGATGATTTTGTACAACGTTTCGACAAAATAGAATTACCAAATCAGATTATCTCGGTATTGGACGATCGTCTAGCACAAAAGTACATGGCTATAGTGAAACCAGAAGTTGCCGAGGACCGGCTGGAAGATTGGCTCGACGCATTTTTGAGGGATGAAGCTGACAAGGCAAGGCTCCCCGACCCCGATGAACCACACGCTTTACGCTATGTCTTGCAAGCCATTGCAAGCTATACTCAAAGGACGAAGGTAATGTTCAATAGCCCAGCCCAGAGAATATTAGCGCTGGATCTAACAAAAAATGGTAGCAATTACCCCATGCTATCCAATCATTTCTTAAACAGTTTCTTCAAAACTGGGATGGTCAAAATTGCAGGGACGAAGTTTTGGAAATTTTGCAATTTTTGCCGAAAGGCCCATTTGACGAACTGAGGAGCCATTATCTAAATCGGCTAGATGCTGCTTTGGTTGACCACACAGCGTCCTCGCGAGCCAGCCTCCTTGATTTCTACGCTCGACTCATTCGCCAGTGGGGGGTCGACCTGAGAGCAGAAACTCCTTCACTTTCTGCTAACGGATTTCAGCCTCTAATATCACTCATCACTCACGCTGAGTTTTTATTACTATCGTTGATGGAACTTCCTCTCACCGCATCCGACATCAAAATGAAAGGGACGAGCCCAGTTGCGATGAATACCCTAGACATATATACTAATCTAGCAGAGCTTTATTCCCATGCTGCAGACAACGGGAATATCCGCCTAACCGTGCCACTGGCTCCAGCAGTTTATACTCTGGCTCTCACTTCGAATCTTGCCCAGATATCTCGCCTTTGCAATGTTCTCGCTACGTACAAAACGTCATTCGAATCATCATTGACATCCAAAACATTGCAATCGCCAGTCAAATCAGTCGGAGGCTTCTATTCCTCGCATATGGTTGGCCTCTTCAATGGCTATGTCATGGATTTGTGCAATCTTATTTGGCGAAATCGTGCATTAAATAGCGAAGACCAGAATGCTCTTGGCTGCTTGATACCCAAGACCACAAAGGATGCAATTGAAGATTACATCAAAGACTCAAACGAACTCCTGAAGCATCGCAAGGGACGCTTTGATGGCCCATCATTTAGCCACGCTCTCGGCTTAATGTTCTCTTTGAGCCACCATGTTGCCCTGGCAAGCCATTCTGCGGCATGTTTTGCTGAGTTCGAAGACCAGAAAATCTCACTCGGAAGTCAGCCGAGACTTAGAAAGCCTGTGACGCAGAAAAGCCTAACTGCGCTTGAGAAGGATGGTGGGGTTAAACTTGCCTGGCCGGAATACAGGTTGAAGATGCTCGATTGGTTTGACGAACTAGGGAGTGAAGGCATTGGAAGGTTAATGAGGAGCACTATGAAAGCTTTGCGCAAGGAAACTTGATGGGAAGCTGAATCTGTGTAGAAAAATCTTCATAATCATACACGTCTATTATGTGCATCTTTTGTATATTACATGCCAGTGTAGAAACAACCGCACACATTAACGACTGGTTCAGGCATTGCCTATGAACAATAGGATGATCCAGTTCAAAGTTCTGTGTTGATATAGATGTCGTGGACACTGGACTCCTCTCTAAGTGCACTGACGGCGTCTTCGAGGTCGTTGAGATGTTCTTCATTCTCAACCTTAACCATGGTGTCTCTGTTTGGGTCCCAGATAATCTGTGATTGCTCGATTACGAGCCCTGTAGCTTTGGAAAGCACCTCTCCAACAGACTTTGTCTCCGGTGGTTCTGTATATACGACGAGTCTGCCTTCAGTATCCGTGTCCAGGTCAGTGGCACCGGCCTCGATAGCCTGATCCAGGTAATCATCCGCATTTATGTCTTCCTTTTTCTCAAATATAATTCGGCCTTTCTTTTCGAAGAGATAAGTTGTTGGCGTTACCGTGCCGCCGTGCTCCTTGATCGCACTTCGCACGTCTTGCAGGACTCGCGCCTTATTTTCGCTCATACACTCGATTACAGCTGCAACTGTTCCCGGTAGCATGGCTTCGATTGTGATGGTTTCGAGAGCTTGTCCCGAGGCGCTGACTCCTTGCCCACGGGCAATTGCTGTCTCAATTACCGACTTGGGTGTTTGTGCTTGCTTTGCTTTTGCGATTGCTAGCTGTAGACGAGGGTTGTCTTTTGGATCGGGTCCCCATACTATTCCCCGCATTATTAGCAGGAAAAATCATAAAGTAGGCCTGGGTACGTACACTGTGAGGCAGTTATAATCTCCTGCGACAAAAGCCCTCGCTCCTTACTCTTAGCCTTGTCATTTTTTGCCTTGTCGTGCCTGATAGTTGACCAACGGCTGTGTCCTGACGAGACGAGCGCCGACGTGCTGAATGTACAACAGCGATCGCAGACCCATTGAGATGGCACCCGCTGGCGAAATGCCAGTCTCGAGGCCAATGAAGCTGCCATTTCCACACAAATGGCGTGGTCAGCTGCTGGAGAGGAAGTAGAGACGAATGTAGTCATTGCCTCTAAAATGCGTCGGGCCGAGAATTATCCGCTCCGCCTTGCGGTATACTTGCTGTCTCTGGAGACCTTGCCAACCTCGATCATCTTGAATAATTCAGTGCGACTTTGGTGCGACTTTCTTATTACAGTTTCATACCCTTTACTCTAAAGCCCGGAGCAGAGCTTGGGTATTGTTATTCCTCAAGCTATCTCTACGGATTCAATTCTAATGTCCGCCCCTGAGCCCGCTGCGGCGGCACCTGCTCCTGCTCCCGGCGCAGAGACTCGCGCGGTGCTCGACGTTGCGAAGCTACACAGCCTCCCATCTGAACAACAAGACCTCTACGTGCTGACTTTTACCTCCGATCTCGTCCAACATGTATCCGGCCTCACAAAGGAGGAAATCACCGTTGAACAAGTGTTCGTCAAGCAGGAGCTGTTCAAGATCCTCAACCTCAGCTCCCCCACTATCACGCGAGTGATTCGCAACAACCTGGGGAAGTGTTTTGGAACAATTCTTGGGAAGGGAGATCGGATCCCATTGTATGACACCGTGCTAGATTTGCTTGGCTTGGTCAATAGCGGAAAGGGCGTAGAGCTCAAGACCAGGTTGGCTGCCGCACACTGTCTGGGGGAAGTGTTTGCCAATGCTGGCGACAGCGCTTACAGCCAAGCGCCTGCTGCTATAACAGGGCTTTTCAAGCTTCTAAAAGCTGGCAGCAACCATGCCGGACTCCGAGGCTCAGTTTTGGCCGCAATCCGAAAAGTAGTTGGTGGACTTGGAGGCCCTATCGAGGAGCAAATAGCTCGAGACATATGGAAACAGGCGCGAAATGCGGCTTCTGCAGACAAATCGGCGCTTGTTCAGATCAATGCTTGTCGGTGTATTGAGCAGCTTTCGGCAACAACGACCTACTTTGACAATCAGAACGATTTCGACAACCTCAAAACCCTTATCTGGAAAATCATCGAGAGTCCGATTGCGCCGGTGCGACACGCCGCTGCTTCGTGTTTGGCAAAAGCTCTTGTTAAGAGCTACTCGCCCCAAGCGGGACTCGAGTCATCAGCAAAGGCAAAAAAACTGAAGAGGCAATCGAAGAAACCACCACCGAAAAAGGGTGATGAGGACGAAGATGAGCCGGCAGAGCCAGAGACTTCTGCCCCCAGTAAAAAAGCCGAGTCACGCATGTTGCTTTCGCTTCCCGATATTTTGTCCCAACTTTGTTCACAATATGTGCGAAATTCTACAAGTAACCGAGCTAGGGCCGGCATTGCCGTCTGTTATAAGTATGTTATTCGGAACTTGGGAGACACTGTCGTCGAAGAGAGATACAGTCAAATTGCCTCCCATCTACTTATTACCCTGGTCAATCACCCGACAGTAACGTACAGTCGGTTTCGTCTCCTGATGACTAGGAAATTCATAAGAATCATTCTCGAAGACACAATTGGCCACGAAATATTGCGAGAGACGAGCCAGCTGAATGCAGCGAATTGGTTAATCAACGGCATTTTGAAAGACTATCCGCAAGTCATCCAGGAGAGACGCGAGCCGAGCAAGCATACGCTCACCAGCACTCTTAGCGCACTCTCATCGTTGATCTCATCGCTCGGTTCAGCTGTGAACTCACTTGGGGATGCCTGTCGCGAAGCTCTTATCCAAGTTTTGCCTCATCCAAGCTATACCGTACAGGTGCAGACAGCCCAATGCCTACGAAATTTCGTTCTGGCATGCCCAAGCCAGCTTATATCGTGCGTTACCATCTGTTCCAACAGCTTGAACCGAGAGATTGGCCAGTTAGCTACCCCTCGGTCCTCCTCTCGGCGATGCCTGGGATTTGCGAATGGTTTATCTGCCATGCTGGGCACTTCTCGCTTGCAACCCCTCTATGGATCCGTTGATGTTTTTGCACGTGTGCTATCGCAGGCAACCGATCTGCTCAAAAATAGTGGTAGCTCCGAACTTCGAGTTGCAAGCACTCAAATTCAAGTCGCATGGATTCTTATTGGAGGTCTAATGCCTCTTGGTCCTAGTTTTGTCAAAATCCATTTGTCTCAGTTGATGCTCCTGTGGAAAAATGCTCTGCCTAAACCTTTGGGCAAGGCAAATACAGCTGAGCGAGGTCCCTTGGAGACAAGTTTCCTTGCACACGTTAGAGAATGCGCTTTAGGATCGATTCTTTCCTTCCTTGAATTCAACGGCAAGTTAATCACCGTGGATGGAGGTCGACGTTTGGCTACGATGTTGCAAAACACTGTTGCTTTCTTGGATGATGTGACTCTGCCGAAGACATCGGAGGACATTTCGCAACGCCTCTCTCCATCCTTGCAGTTGCATGATTTCGTGGTCATGGTCCGTCGTCGTGTGCTTCAGTGTTTTACGAAATTGGTGAAGCTTAACCAGACCAGCCATGCCGAGATCATGTCTCAGTCCAGTCTTCTCAGCCTGGCTATATCTTCCTTTGCAGACCCGGATCTCACACTTGCTAGTCCTACCGAAAGTTCCATTGCCGCTTCCACAGGGCAATTCGAGAGCCTTTGGGATCTTTGGGATAATTTTGGTTTTGGACTCACTGGTCTCGCCCGGGATTATGTCAACGAAACTCTGGCTGGAAAGCGTGCTGGACGAAGCGCTCCGTGGATCACCAACGACCCAAAGGATCAGGAAATTGACGATGTTGTGAGTTACGCAGATGACACCTCGGTTTATCATCTTACTAACAACTATAGCTGAATTTCCCCACTGGCCAAGCTAGTGAACATGACTCTGTGCTCCTTTACAGCAAACAAGACAGTCACTCTGCTTTTTACACCGACCCCCCGGCAATAGAAGTAGTCAACACTGCTATAGAGCTTTTTGCTGTCGCTCTTCCTCTGCAAACCCCTAAAGTCCAAGAGAGTAGTGTCGAGCAAATTGCGACCCTCCTTTCATCTCACACTTTGCAGAGGAATCCGGGTCGCAAAGCTGCCATGTCCATCAACATTGCTATAGCTTTATTACATACACTTAAAGTGGCGGTTAAGGAAACCCCCTCTCTTCCTGGCAATTTGGATCTGTCCACGGGCAAGATTATGCAAGAACTTTTACAGGTAAGCTCTGTCTTACTCTTTTTATGTCTTATCTAATTTAATTTGCAGAAATTCGTCATGGACCCCGATGCAATAGTTCGAACGATTGGTTTTGAAGCTCTCGGAAGGCTCTGTAACAGCACCGGAAATGCTTTTACAAACACGCAAATCAACTGGCTAATCGATACTATTGTCGAGAATCGTGAGCCGAATGCACGTGCAGGATGTGCTGCCGCTCTAGGCTGCATCCACTCACAGGTTGGTGGCATGGCAGCAGGTTTTCATTTAAAAACCATCGTTGGGGTTTTGATGTCTTTATGCAATGACCCGCACCCTGTTGTACATTTTTGGGCTCTGGATGGCCTAGAAAGAGTGGCAGAATCTGCCGGGTTGACCTTTTCGGCTTACACTTCAAGTTCGTTGGGCATGCTGGCCCAGCTGTACATTGCGGACTCTCACAACGAGGAAGCATCCTCGTTAGCAACCTCGAATTTGGAGATTATATTCCCCACACCTCTCATCATTGGCCGTGCGGTAGACTCGCTTATCAACGTCTTAGGTCCCGATTTGCAAGATATCACAAAGACACGCAATCTCATTTTGACGCTGGTGCGTCAATTCCAGCTTGAGGAATCTGCAGCAATGACCACTCAAAGCTCTCGGTGCTTGGACCACCTCTCTTTGTATGCCCCATCACATGTAGACTTTTCTGCATACGTCAAACGCCTGCAAACTGAACTCACATCGAAGAGCCCATTGATGCGCGAAGCGGCAGTCCGTGGATTGAGCAACTTAATGAAACGAGATGCGGAGTTAGTTCTTACTACGCCAGCATCTACTTTGGAGGATGAGATCTGGCTTGCCCTTGATGACTCGCCGGACAGTACATCCATACAAAGCTTGATACGCAATTGGCTGCAACAAACCGGTCTTTCACATACAGAGCTTTGGGTTCAACGCTTCCAGAATGTGCTTACTAAAACTCGTGCCAAGGCGGAGGATGTTGCCAAAAAGCCCATACGTGTGGCCACTGTATCAGAGCTTCCAGATGACGAGGTTGCTGGATTTGCCTCAGCTGTTGCTGGTGATCAGGAGGATGCAGATAACAACGTGACTGCTGGGCAAGAGTTGCTGAAATGGCAAACCCGCAATTTTGCATTGAGCTGTCTTAGTGAGGTTCTCTCCATGGTTAATGACTATATATTGCCAGATCAGACCATTCCCGCAGAAGCAGCTCTTCAGCAGAAAATCGGCGACATTGTCCGAATAGCTTTCTCTGCGTCGACCGCCAATGTCATAGAGCTCAGAGTCTGGGGGCTCAAAATTCTCGACCAGATTCTCAAGGTGAATTTTCTCAATATGTCTTCATCTAAGCTTCGCACTAACAGTTTATCTAGATGTTTGGCAAAACCCCTGACCCGGATTTCTCTGAGGCTTCTCTGCTCGAACAATACCAGGCACAAATTGGCTCGGCCTTGACTCCGGCATTTGCAGCTGACTCCTCCCCCGATCTGGCCTCGGAAGCAATCAATGTGTGTGGCACGTTTGTTGCTACCGGTATCGTCACAAATGTGGATCGCATGGGCAGAATTTTCCGACTTCTCGTAGTTGGTCTGGAAAATTTCACAAGTGAGTAGTCTGTCATTACTCTTCTTTGACATATTCACTGATCACATCCAGAAAATCCTGATGTTACGGAGATTGGCGACTTGAAAGGCCTCAACTCCAATGCAAGAGTCATGGTTAAGATGGCACTTTTCTCGGCCTGGGCTCGACTACAAATGGCAAGCTTGGAGCAGCCTTATCTAGTCGAGATTGTGAAACCATACACAGCCATGCTCACACCACTCTGGCTGTCTTCTCTGCAAGAATTCGCTAGGCTGCGTTTTGAGCCTGACATTTCTGGTAGTCTCGGTACTCCATCGACTGGAAATCTCGACGAGGTTTATGCAGCTCTCAACAGAGAAACTCTCCTTAACGTAAGTACGGTCTTAATATTATTGTTTGCACTATACTAAGTTACAAAGTATTACCAAGATTCTTGGCTGAATCTCGTCGACGCCATTGCGAGCTTGGTAGAGAAAGATAGTGATTTTGTTTTCGACGCACTTGACAACAAATCCATGCAGGACCAAGATGAGGAACAGAAAGCCGAAGCTAACGGAGAAATCTCTCGTGGAAAGGGCGATAACATCAATTACCGCGATGAGCCCGTTGCCTTCTTTTTTGTGCTTTTCGGTCTTGCCTTTGAGGCTTTGGTGGATCAGTCCATAACCCCTCTCCAGAGACTGGAGATCCTCCAGGCCTTAAAAAAGATACTTCGACCTACTGTATCCGGTAACGCGGTATATCAAGACACTGTGTTTTCCGAAACGATAGACACTCTTGACCGTCTAGTACTAACAGAAGGTTACAACATTCAAACGGTCATTGTGGAGACTGCTAGGAACCTGTCGTTGGATCACCCAGCAGCCCAGGCTGGCCAAGACCGGGTTGAAAATTTGTCTGATGATATCGAGCAGCTCTTTGAACTGACAAGAAACATCATCCTTGTCTTGGCAGGCTTGCTGCCAAACCTGAGTGATGCAAGCTCTCGCACATTCAACGTTACCTCCGAAGATTCTCTGGTTTTGATCCGTCTCGCTTTATCTTCGCTAGTTGATGTGGCCTCGGTGTTCCCAGAAATAATTCGGCATGATCTTCATGCTTGCATTTTGCACATTTTTAGCACTGTTCTTGCAACTGGAATCTGTCAGGCTGAAGTCGTTCCACATGCCCTCCCAATTTTCCGCCGATTTATCCAAGGTGTCAGTCCAAAAGATGCGCCATTAACGGAAGCAGTCTCGTTGCAAATGCGAGGCTGTCTGACACGTTTCTTGACGACACTTACAATCGCTCAACGCCGGGAATCAGAAACGTCACTGGCCTGTGCAAAGAACACCCTTCTCGCCATGACCATAGTCATCACTACGACTGGCCACGCTCTGCCGCCTCATGATCCTGTGATTTGCAAGGTCCTTGACGAGTTTTTGGACTGCCTGCAGGATGTGGGCCTTGCCAGTGTTGCAGCAGGATGTATTCGGTCCGTGCTTATGAACCCAGGTCCAAGATCCGCAACAGATTCGTTGATTGCGCGCTATCTGTTCCCTAGGCTCATTGCATTCGTAGCTGCGGTGCCCGATGATAGAGGCGAGTCTCCAATTGACCCGGAGAACTCGCGCACAGCAATTGCGCAAACGCTAGTCCTGTTCATCAGCACTCCAGCAACGGTCCCAAGGACTCAGCTACCGACAGCCGTGCCTTTGGTGGTCGCAGCTCTTCTCGCACGTGCTCAAAAAGATGGGGCGTCTGTATATCGAGACACCGCTGTTCGACTGCTGGAGATAGGCAAATTGGACGCAGTGCTGTTCCGCACACTATTAGCTCGTATGGAGCCAAAACAAAAGTCTCTTGTAGAAGAGATCCTACGTAGCGCAGAGACAAGCGCTTCGGCCAAGACTGTGGATTCTGATGCCGACCGAAAAGCTGCCCCGACTATTGCTCTCCGTATGGACTTTTGATCGTGTGCAAGATAAAGTTGATGACTTGTTATGATTATGACCAAGCAGCAAATATTCTAGAAATATGTATATCATACATGTATGTGTATATGCGTCGTTTGTGATGGGGTGTCGCCGAATATAATATTTACCAAGTTTGACAAGATGTAGCGCCAAATATATTAGGGGGAGAAAAAGAAGAAGAGGCCATCGTAAATCATTCTATATGTACACGAATTTATAACTCATCTCTCGTGTTGGGATTATCCTCTAACTTTGGCGGCGAGGGTGCGCTCTCAGCCCTCAAACGGGCCATGAATTCCTGGTCACCCTCAGGCGTGCCTAGCACACCGGCTTTCTTTTGGGCACCGTTGTCGGGTTGGCAGGTATCGGCGTATTTCCTCATGTACCGTGGCAGAACGACCTTCCATAAATTATCGTCTGACAGATACTTGTACCTTTCTTCTTTACAGACCTCGCCAGAGACAAGCCTGAACATGGTGAGCATGTTGCTAGCAGCCACTTTAGCAGCCTGTTTTTTGAAGCAATAGTTCCACTGATTTAGGTTATCGCTCCCACTGGTACAGAAATGCTGGCCTGGCGCCAGCAGCCCATCGCATTCCTGTTTTGTTGCCGCTGCTATATCCTCGCCGATTCGGGTAAACGTCTGCTTGAAGTTTTCCGACAGCGTCATCTCCCGCGCCATGGTGTCAATCAGCGGCAGGAATGCGTGGGCGCGCGTCCAGTCATCCCAGGTCGATATCACCGGTTGGCAGCCGCGCGCACATATTTCGGTTTGGTATGAACTTCCAAGAGAGTCCCAGCGAGTAGCGATTGTTTTGAGGAGGGCGGTGGCGCAGGATTCTGCGTAGGTGAGGGGAATGCAGAAAAGGAAGACGAAGAAAACTGTGAAAAGATTGGCAGAGCTAGAGGAGCCCAAGTGGTTGGATAGATGCATTGTTGCCAAGCCCTGTTTACTTTCGATTTTTGTCAGCGTGACAGGGAGGAACAGTAAACAATGAACTGGGCGGCTTGGAAAGGAAGCGAGAACGAAGTCGAGCTCATCTTGGAGATCGACGTTTTAACGAAGATGCCGGAGTCCTTCCCTCTGACTGGCTGCCTCGGCGTTAGGTGGGTCGGATCTGGGGTAGGCTACATTAGCGCCCCATAAAGTTATGCACTGTTGCAATTAACAATATTATACGTAGTGTTATTTCTATAATCTATGGTTGATCTTTTAACTACCGAATCTCTTGGTGAAGCTCCTCTTTCTCTACAGATAATTATAGTCTTTCCTAACTTCCAGTTCCAACATGCTATAGGGTATCAACCGTGCCCGATTCCCCCCCTCTATGTAGGAGTCGACCGATGCAAGAGCCATTTTAATCGATGGCGGCTATCATACAAAGGAAATCAAGCCAAAGTACACGGATCCTATCCCAAGGTTTCGCTTGCAAGAGCGTCTGATAGAGACGGAGACGTTTCGGACTGTGCAGCTGCCTCGGTTACGTGCTCCGGGGTGGGAGACGCCTTGGCAGCCGTCTGTTTCTTTTCTAGATCATGTGTGTAGACTGAATAAAATTTCAGGAACGTAATAGCCATAACTGGTTTGTCCCCTTAGATGTCAGTGTTTAATTGAACCAATAAGACCAAGGCATGGTTGAGACTTACGCGCACTGAATGCGATGGCCAATGCTGCCCGCCGCGTAAGAACCCATCTTAACCCTTCAGCTTCGCTTTTCCCGTCACTAGCCAAGGAAACGGCAATTTTATAGTTGAGTTCTTGTATCCCAGTATCCAGGGTGCGTTGATGCTCGCGAATCGTCATCTTGTGGTCATTTCGCATCCCTTTCAGATCGTCATTCAGCCTCGCAAGTTCCTGGTTAAGTCGAAGATTCAAAATATCGGCTTCGTGTTGTAGATGTGTTCGTGAAGTCCGCTGCCGCTCAATTTCCGCGTGTCTGGATGTTTGCAACGATGACTGGAGTTCGGAGCAGGCAGCCTTGAACAGGTATTCTTCGTTTTCGCTGTCCGATTTGGAAGTAAGAGTCTCTTCCGCAAGGTTCAGTTTGTCTTGTAAAATGCCGCGAATGGCCTTCATGGCTGTGATAGCTTGGTCTTCGGTGAAGCCGCCTCCTTGAAGATCCTTCACAAGACTGTATGAATCAAAATGATGAACGTACGGCGTAGGCGCCAAGTGCGGAATTCCTTGTCTGTCCTCAACTATTCTCGTTAAGCTCATATCTGATGGCTGCGGCATTTGAAGGACCGCATCGAGCGGGTTCTGTGGCGGAGGGACCTCCTGCGATGTCTTTTGCTCGCCCTTGGTTTGCTGCGGCGGACCGTCCCCCTGTTCTTGGGTTTGTGTTGTTGTTCCTGATGCGTCTGAAATTTCTTCTTTATCAGCTTGCGCGTTTTTCACGGTGTCGCTGTCGTCGGGCTCCTTTTCTGGCACGGAAGACTTGCTGTCTTGCTTCTGTGCTGTTTGCTGCGGGGCACGCTCTGACTGCGATTTTGAGATGGCATTTTTCTTCGCCGATTTCGCACTCAACCCCTTTACCGGTCTGTTCTCCGTTCGCGACGGCGGAGGGAATTTTGGTTCTACCGCTTTTCCGCGCCGTGGTGGGAACGTCTCTTGATCGCGACGATGACTCGTGTGGAAGCTTGTGGACGCCGCCGAGGTCGAGAAACGGAATGGACGGACGGTTGGTTCGCAAGACCGAACTGACCGAAACAGTTGGGGGTAGAGAAACGGTAGCCGCGGTGCAGCCATGTCGTGGTGAGGTTGAAGTGAGGAGGTGTAGAAAAATGAAACTGCTCCACGATGCGATGACGACGTAACTCGGGTCTTCTCCGCGGCGAACCAGTCCCGTGCCCTGTTCTCCGGCGGTGTCACGGTCCACGCCGCGCAATTCTGTTTCCACGCACTATTTACTTGTAAGGAACCAACCGCAATATTTAAACAGAAATTGAGAGAACAACACGGCCACTTATCTCCTATGAGTGGCTATATAAATATCTATCTACATCTAATGACACAGCCATAAAGGCTTAATTTGCAAGGAGACCAAAAAGTAGCTCCGTCCGTTTCCAGAACTCATGAGCAGATTCCTGCAATCTACCTATGATGCCATCGCTGTCTTCTATTTCAACTTGTATCTTTTCAATGAACCCGTCCAAGAGATTGTTTTTGCTATGATCAATTGACAGAGCATCACGAAGGTAGAACGCATCCAACGCAAGTTGGATCTTCCAATCTCGGGTATTGTGCAATGGCTTCGGGTGATCCTCCTTGGGCACGACGGTGCCATCTGCAGTCTTCTCCACAGAGTCTTCCGTCTCTTCTTCCTTTTGTTCGGCATCTTTTTGGCCCTTCTCGTCCTGGTTAACAGAGGTGTTGAGCTGTTCTAGCTTCTTGAAGAGAGATTCTGAAATCTCTGTGCTCAATTTTGATTTCAGAACTATCGCCGCAGGGGAGCTCCATAGATCGGGACCAAGGCTTTCCATCGCAACGACGAGACGTCGGAGGTACTGGAATGTTGCCGGTAATGGCTGGTTTGGTAGTTCAGGGTTTCCATCCCATAGAGAACGGCCAGGTAACCGTTGTGCGGTGTTCTTTAATGGGCGAAGAAGATTTGTCACTGGTACTTGGACAAGAATCTCTTGGGCCAAAATATCATGTAACAAAGGCACCATATCTTGGGCAAAACTCAAGCTCTCATCTTGTATAATCTCAGACGGACCATTTCGCCGAACTTCCCTGATCAATCTCAGAATGAAGGCTGTTTTACTGCTCCGATCAGCATCTCCAAAAGCTTGGGTAACAGTATTAAAGACTGTCTGCAAGTCCAGGAAAGCCTGCCTAGTGGCATTCACTTGTTCCTCGTTCAACAAGTGAGGATCGTCCTCGTTCAAGAGAGTCGCTGGATCATTATCCAGATTTTCGTCGTCATCACCGTCATCAAGAGTTTCTTCCCATCTAGCGTGTTTGAGGTCGTCGATCAAGCTCCTGGAGCGCTCAATGGCTACTAACCAAGAGTCATACAGCTTCAAAACACTAGAGACTTTCGTATCACGTCCGAGAAGCGTGTCCATGACAACCTTTTTAAAGGTTGTCGCTCCATTCGAATATTCTAAGGATGTCAGGCTAGGATCCCAGAGAGACTGCATTTGTTTTGTTTCTTCACTGTTCCATCGGTCGATGTGGCTCTTTGCTGCATCACCAATAGAAGATAATTCTTGGGCTTGATTGAGAAGGATAGTTTTCAATTGAGTGTTGAAAATACCCCTGATCCCTTCCAACACACTGGTTGATGAATGGGTCATTGTCGCAGGTGCGGCCGATAGCCACATGTCCAACGTTTCCTTCCGTAAGGAGAGTACGTCTTCAAAACTATCAAAATCCTTTAAAACTGCGGCACTACTCTCTGAGAAGCGGGCAAATGCTTCCTTTGACCATTTCTTGATCAACTGCTCGGCAGATTGCTTGGTGAGGCTGTCGGACTTGATCCAGGGAGTGAAATTCTTGACATCGCTGGCTACCCATCGTCCAAAAACGTCGAGATCAAGCTCACCTAGGCCCTGGATATCGGTGTCAGTCAATAGAGGCTGGCCCTGTAATTTTGCCAAGGCATCAGGCAGTCGGCGGGAAGATAGGGTCTTCGTATTTTGCAGAGTTTGTATGTAGAGATTGAGAGCCTTCGGCACACTTTCTCTCGCATGACTGCGACGTTCCAGTTGTCTCACGATACTTTCTAATCGAACAGTATGGAAATGAATAAGCACATCAAGCGGCGATGAACTATAGGAGAGGCAAAACGCAGACATCGAGTCAATAATGTCTTCAATGCTTGAATTTGCCGATCCCAACTTTCGGTTAATCCGTTTTCGTATGGTTTTTCGCAAGTTGTCAAGCTGGCCACTCAAATTTTCCACAAATGCCGGGGCGTCTGGATTCTGTGATAAGGCTTTGTAGAGAAATCTTGAGATGACCATCAATTTCGATGCCAGTAAGAGGGACTTGTGTTTGCGCAATAGTCGCCCGATAATAGTCGTACAGCGGTGAAGCAATGCGATTTGTGCAGCGAGAGCTCGATTGTTCTCAACGCCATCTACCGATTTTTGATTGGCATCCACTGATTTGACTGCCTTTTTGCTTAATAAGTTCGTATTGCAGCGTAGACCGAGACTGGCAAGCTTCTCCTCAACCTCCTGGTTCTCCGTGTTCATTTCCACAATTGCTTCCGCAGTCTCCAGTAGCTCACGATATCGCGTCCTAGAGATACCCAAGCGACCCAGTTAGCATCATATTAAGTGGATTAAGGAGAGGGTTTGCGCATACCCAACCATAGATCGCAGCTTCTCGCGATTGCTTGCAATGTCGCGCCGCAACTCCTGCTCCACCTTTCGCACCGTAGGGATGGGGTATTGAAACGCTTCCTGCCATGACTTTAGGTTCTGGGGATCCGGCGTATCAGTCGCCATTGTTGTCTGGAGGCTGCCTGCGCGAGGGCAAGCCTTATTTGGTGGTCAAGCTTGAGATCATCAAAGGCAACGTGTGGTTTTGGCGTGGGTATCGGGACGCACAGGCCATGCGGAGGCTAGCAGCGGCGAGGCAGTCTCAGGCTTGGGCTCATTTTCAGTGACTCACTGCTTGATCTTTGTGTGAGTCATGTTGAGATTATTTATCGAGGGCTTGACCAAAGGTAGAAGAGAGAGTGAGTGAGTGAGTGATTGAGGACTCTGGCTCAAGGGAGAAACTGTTTAGAGTAGCAGGTGCCGTTCTCGACCGCACCTGCCTTCTTATCGCGGCTGCCCCGCCCAAAAAAAGTTCCCCTCGCAACTCAGCCATCTCTATTTGCTTTGCGACATCAAGCACACTTTCATGATGCCGCACATCGATTCCGAGCCTGCTGGGGCTTCTGGGGTTTCTAGGGCTCCTGAGGCTACAGAGGCTGCTGAGGCTTCCGGGGCCATGACGAAACTTCCATTTCCCCCCGTCACGAAATCTCACATTCTACATTGCTCGTACCATTACTGGCACCCGTTGTACGGAAATAGCAGAGTTTCATAGCATGAAGCAAGGTCGCTGATGGATTTTTCTTAGGTACCGTGCTAGTACACCCAAAGCTCGCCTAATTCCCCTGACAGACTCCTTCATCTCCTACCTCCGCGCAGACGGAATCGTCCTTCCACCAGATCAACCATCCCGTGCTACCTTCACCGACGACGACAGTGGTTTTGAAGCTTCTGATGATGAACAAGATGATGATGAGAATGAAGATCCATCGACTGCTTGGCCTGGAGTTCACAATCAGATAAAGGAGACTATCCAAGAACTGGGCGGCAAAGTAACACCAAAGTTGAACTGGAGTGCGCCGAAAGATGCGACGTGGATTGCCGTCACAAACGACCTCCAATGCCAGGCCCCAAATGATATCTATATGCTCCTCAAGAGTAGCGATTTTATCACACATGATTTGGAACACGCTTTCGACGATACGGACCCCGAACCGAGCGAGCCTACTAATGAGCCAGCTTCCGACAGCTTGGATGTTTCGAAAATCCCGTACCATCTTGTTCTCCGCAAATACTTCAATCTCAACCCGTCATTGGAATTCCGGTGTTTTGTTCGTGACCGCAAACTTCTTTGTTTATGCCAGCGAGACTTGAACCACTTTGATTTCTTGTTTCCTATGCGAGATATGCTACGATCTCGGATACAAACATTTTTCAACGATAAACTCAGAGATACATTTCCAGATCCAAACTTTGTCTTCGACGTCTACGTTCCCCCACCTCATGAAAGAGTTTGGCTTATCGATATCAACCCGTGGGCCATTCGAACAGATCCTTTACTATTCAGTTGGATGGAAATTCTCACTATGAAGGAGCCGGTTCCAATTGAAGAAGAATTTGTGAGACTTTCACTCAAGAGAGATAACGGCAATCTGGCAGAAGATCGTTTGTCAGAGGCCGAAGATGACAGCCCTTCCGAGCAAGAAGAGGATGATGATGCTTCGGATGTCGAGGATTTATCTGTATTCCCAGAGCTTCGACTGGTGAGACGTGACGACCCTGAAGCTTATGGATTCACCACACCTCAGTATTCCGCTCACAAACTGCCTCGAGATGTGGTTGATGCTTCACAGGCGGGTCCAGGAGGCATGGAGTCATTTATGCGCCAGTGGCAGGATCTCCTTGCCAAAGAGTACCAGCAGCAACAAGACGAATCGAGTGATGACGAATAAAAGGAGCAAATGGTACGGATTATGAATAGACTATGGAGTTTGGATCTTTTGTTTTTTGCTTTGCTGGAAGCATGGGAAGGATATAGGTGTTGTTTAAAAAGCGCTCGGATGTCATGCTATTATGAATTGGGATTAGACACAAATAATAAGCATAGGCATGGTTGGAATACAGATGGGTATGGACATCAGTTAATACAGTGATACTATCTGTATGTACACGAAATAACTTTAATTTTGTTCACTGTTTCTTAAAGCAGCCCGACCAAAAGCAAGCGGGTGATGGCAAGCGGTAATCATTCCATGAGGTCATTCAGGTTTCTGGATACTGGATATCCGCAATTCACGTCCCATCCCTTCTTTGAAACTGTAACTGTAACGAATATCAACAACATTAACTAATGGTCGAGACCGTTGGCAGTGAACAATATTATACTTGTACGAGCTTATAGTTTATGCTTCTTCTCTCCAGATGCGAGCTTCCTAAATTCCTCTTGCGGAAAGCCAGAATTAAACCTTTCAATCGCCCCGTAAAACTCAGCAACATTCTGCTTATCCAGAGTCTCACGCTCGGGACGACGAATCAACTCTTTGATCTTGAGAAGACTCGATTGGTTGAGGTGCAGGCCCAGCCGATCGTCCACCTCGGCCAGCACAGCCTGCAGAAAGCCAGCAGAATCATCCTGCTTTCCGGACGGGGCCGATATCACTTTGTTCACGAAGCCAGTCGATGTGAGTTCGTCAATGGTGATGCGCTTGCTCATGATCAGTGCCTCGTTGGCCTTGGAAATGCCCAGGCGCTCGACAAAGGCGCGCGATGCGCCGCCTTCAGCTACCAGGCCCAGTGACGAGAAGGGAGTGAGGAGGAAGGTATGCGGGGCGGCGTAGATGAAGTCGGCGAATGCGATGATGGCAGCACTGAGACCGACGACGGGGCCGTTGAGCGCGACGACCAGGATCTTTGGGTGGTTATAGATTGTGCGTGTAAGGTCTAGGTTGTTCACAGAGAGGAAGCTGATCAGTTTGCGGCGCTGGTCGGCAGCGCCATTGTCCCGAGTCGGTCCTGCCGCATTGATATCTGCTCCGCTGTGAATGTCAAGAAACAAAAAAAAATGTTAGTGAATCTGCCAAATGGGGCTCTCCAATTCTCAGAGTTTCGACATACGCGGAGAAAAACCGTCCGGTTCCTGTGAGGACGGTGATATAGATGTCATCTCTCTGTTCAATCTCGCGGAACCTCTCGCCGAGGAGGTGATAGAGGTCATGGTTCAGGGCATTGAGCTTGTCGGCACGATTGATCGTGATAATGGCGGTGCGGTCTTGATAGGTGACGGTGATAGAGTTGGGGTCTGCCATGGTGTTGGTGTAATGTTCAGGGTCAGCTGGCAATCAATTGATCAATTTGTAGGTATACAACGGCTCGAAATACTACTATAAACAGAAAGATCAAATAATAAACGCAGCTTCTGCGGGGAGCCGAGGTCCACCTCGGCCCCAGCTGTGTGATTGGCTGGCCCGGCCTACCTCGGGTTTACTGGACACTGCAGCCTGTAGGGCTGGCCACCGAGGCATATATGTATTGCTGAGGATCGAGCATAACTGTCAACTGCACAGGGTGCCATGGATTGAGTGAGCAGGTTGGTCAATCACCAAACAAATAATCATAGAGAGAGGCGATCATGAACACTCGTAAGAGTACCGCTTGTGAAGGCCGAGGGGCGGGAGGTGCAATTGTTGATGAAGGTGTGTATTTAATTGTGAATTCACCGAGCTCCATTCAACTTTAGTTCTTCAAATTAACGAAAACAAGACAAGCCCCGTCGTCCTGCCGTTCAACGTTCCTTATATTGTGTCTTTCATGTCTGGTTGTGGAGGTGCTTGTTTGCACTGTTTGCACATCCATCTCAAAAGTGGAGTCCGTATCAAAGATTGGAGATGCGACATCAACAGGAGCCTTTGCAATCAAATCATTCTCACGACAATTTATGCGGCCCAACTGTCCCGAAACCTACATCATCAAGGGAACTGCTTCTAGACATATTACACGAGAACTCGCGCTATCGCTTCTGAATCTCGCACATGACGTTTTGAGTCCGCTTACGGAATCCGCGGAACGAGAAATCTCACACTGCGCACCAGTTAATTGTCTGGGACGAGTGAGAAGGAAGAAAATCATATCATCTCGGAACATCGTTTTCAGACTCTCAGTTCGAAGTCAACCCGCATACACCGCCACAATGTCGGAACTTCTCCGCAGACTTTCGGGTGGGAATCTAGAAGTCTTCAAGGTATCCTTCTCTTGTCTTGTCACAGGTGACTAGTTCGATAAAACCGAAATACTAATATAATTTCTCTCACAGTTTGGAATGTACATTCTCTTCCCCATTGGCTGGATGTACTACTTTGGTACCAATCTGGAAGAACGATTCACAGTCCGCGACTTCTGGCCCACGGCCGAACAATCCCACAAAATCCCCGAGTCGAAGGAGGAAATCGATCGCGAGCTGAACAGAATGCGAAGGCTAGATATCCTCAAACGGGAACGCAGGCTGCGAGAGCAGCAGCAACAAGAGACTGCTGCTCCTGCTGAGGAGGCGAGCCAATAATAATATTTGAACGATCATTGTACGAATCTTCTGTCGAAAAATAAGCGACGATATATTTTACCATCCTTGACACTCTCCGTTCCCATATTTCTGTTTTGATGTCTCTGTGTATTATTTATTGGCCACGGAAGTTCAATTGTATTACTAGGAGTTGAGATACAACCATTTTCTCCAGATTGTATAACATACGCGAAATCATGTCTGAGTATATACCAGTGGCCATTCTCGGGATAAATCAAAAATGCCCAAACTATCAATTTCAATATCTATATTGATTTCAACGTATTACTACCGAGTTTCATGCAACAAAAATATTATATATTAGTGGATCATTCCAGGTTATGTAGCAAATATCCGCTCTCGGATTTGTCCTTAGGGGACTAAAGAAAAACAGCCTTCGTCTAACCTGTATGCGAAGTCCAAATTACGTCCGAAGTAAAGCTTCCCATATAAAACATACGCACGCACAAACGCCACAAAGCACCCTCCCGCTTAATATCAAGGAATACATGAAAGAAAACAAACATTGACACTGCCCAGACTTTTGTTTCGACTCTTATTCAAGTGTAAGTTTTTTATAAGCATAAAACAAAGCCGGGTAGTAGTGTCACCTCATTTTCGAAACCGCTTTGATAGTGGGCGGTGGCTTCAGAGTTCGCCCAGAGCGGTGGCGACAGGCGCTTTGACAGTTTCATAGACGAGGTTGATATTGGCTGTAGACGAAGCACCAGCGCCTTTGAGGACAGAGCTCGCAGATGGAATGTAATCTTGGATCATGGAGACGTCCGCGGTGAGGTAGTAATGGACATGGCCGTAGATGGACGCCACGTGGTCTGGAAGATAGATATAGGCGGCGGTGATGAGAAGGGTCATGAGGCCGAGCACAAAGAAATCTAACGTAAAAAAAGTGTCAGAATAAGGGGGAGTGGGTGAAGTGAAAACCGGGAGCATCTCGGGTCCGGAATCAAGCGGAAGACTCACTAAGGATGAACTTTTCGGTAGGAGTAAGCATGTACAAAGCAAAAGTGACTTCATATTGGTAGTTCTTCAGGCGCAACCACCGGACAAATGAGGTCAATGGCGAGGACGACGAGGTAGCTGTGGCTTGAGACATGGTTGCCTTGGTAGATTGTGTCTTTTTCCTTTTCTCCTGAGAGTGATTCTTGCACAATCAAACCCAAACAGTGAGTCGACTTCCTTTTCCTTTATTTAGCCGAGAAGAATATAGCCGTATATTTTCTTTTTCCTCCGAAATAGACGTTTCCCAAGCGTCGTGGAAAGACAGCAATGCAGGTTGATCAGGACCTCCTGGGAGAGAGTCCGCGGTCCCGACCTCGAGATAAGCGTTAACCACGACGCTATTCCTAATATGGATAGTGTTTACCACATCCGGTTAGCCGACCCTGTCAGTGGGATGTTTTGCATTTGGGACTGGTGGTTGGGGGGGGGGGGGGTTAAAGACATCAATTGAGTACTTAGTTCATATGTCCCTTGTGGGAAAGGAAACAAAAAAAGGAAGAAGAGAAAAAGAACTATGGTGGAGTCATTGCTTGTCTTCAAATGTTGATAGTAGACGCATTTTAAGTCAAGCCCATGAGACGCTTTAACATTTTGACAATTGTACATCAATTGACATCCCTGGCAACTGGTGTGATCTTGCAGCAAGCTATACGAGAATGTGGTCCAGGTAATTTGTAATACGTATAAAATAATATTAAAGTGCAATTGCTATTGTGATCACCATCACCATCGCTCCCCATAATCTACAGCAATGCCAAGCATTCGGGCCGGCCCCACGTCCTCTTAATCTCGAATCCAATTCAACTCTTGACATCTGGAACTGCAAATGTTGGTATGAAACACTAACCAAGCCGGTTGACGGCGCCCAAGGGATGGAGCCAGTCTTACAACGCTTTTTCAAAACAAGTGGCCGGCTCGCCCGATCATTTTCATCATATCCGGCCCGCTCCATCAAGCATCTGCCGCCGCGTCCCAAGCTTGACGATGCCGATATCACGGGGACGTACCTCAAAGGCTCTGGCCCCGGTGGCCAAAAGATTGTAAGTTAATCCATTAAGCTGGCAAATAAGCACTTGTATACAGCTCTTCTTGTCTGGATAAGCTAGTAACACAGACCTTAGAACAAAACCAACTCAGCTGTCCAGCTGATTCACAAGCCGACGGGAATCGTGGTGAAAAGCCAGGCTACCCGATCGCGCTCGCAGAACCAAAAGATCGCGCGCGAGCTGTTAGCCGCAAAAGTTGAGGAACAAGAGAAGGGGGAAGACAGCCGCGAAGCAATCAAGGCCGCCATTAAGCGAAAGAGGAAAGCTAGTTCCATGAAGAAGAAACGGCGGAAGTACCGGGCTCTAGAAGAAGAGAAAAACAATCAGCAACAAGAACCCGATGGTCCTGTTGACATGGATATCCGTGATGATTTTCGCCAAGAACATCCCGAAACTGACAGGCAACCTGAAAGCAATTTGGAAAAATCCGAATCGGCCAAGCAAGGCTTCTAATCCCAGAAACATTACATTTCCCCATTGTGGGCGGTTTGCAGCGTCTGTCTATTCAGCGTGTAATCTACTACAAATACGTGTATATTATAGAGTAAATCCAATTATTCTTCCCTGTCTACTTATCTAAACAATGCGACTATGTAGGTATTGGGAAGGGGAGAAGAAGAAAAGCGTTAATAAATTCGTGAATTTTTTTTGAGTGTTGCTTGAACGTATCATGCAGTCATGTAACTGACAAGGACCTTTTGAGCTTCCGGAGATAGACGCTCTTGAACAAATCCACTAACCCGTCCGCCGTTCTTAGAATCAGCCTCCTTCAAGTATTTGCCAACCCATGCCTTGAGTTCTGGTCCAGTCTCAGGCCATGGGTCCTTTGGCCGCGGTCGAACCGTATTCAGAGGCGTGAATCCTACTCCAAATGCCATATCATCAACGTCATGCTCCGCGATAATGTCATCGCCCGTGGTTGGCAGAGGAGGCAATTCCAAAAGCTTTAGAAGTGCCTCACAAGTGAAGCCCCAACCTTTCTTGTACCGATTTGCGAATGCTTCGGATGTGGCAAGAGTCTTCGTGAACGACACGACAGCGGTTTTGCGGTCCAATGGCCGAGCCAGTTTCTGCGATTCGGGCAGAATAATATTCAGATAAACAGGCGTGAACAATCTACACGTGATTAGATTAAATTTCTGCATTCAAACACACAAAAACTTACTCGGATTGGACTTTGTCAGTGACTTGGATGAAGAAGTCGGCACTATATCCCTGATCATCCCGGGCAGAGACAAAGTGATAGAAACGGACAAAGCGTAGCTGGAGGTTCTCCGTCTTTGAGTTCTGCAGGCGGGTCATGATAACCTGGATGATCGGAGTGAAATATTGTTCCAACGCAGATCTTGTAAATGTCAGACCCAAACTCTAAACTAACAGTGGAAAAAAAAAAAACTCACGAAGGGAAGCTTCCGACAACTGCCTCCAGCAAATCAAATCCATGACTCTCGTTAGCCTTAGTAGAAAGCAATTTCTGGAAGATGCCAAGAATAGGTTCAATCTGATTATTTTGTAAAATAAACTGCGCGCCTCGTGGAATGATGGCGGATAGCAGCCTAACCAACGCAGGAATGTTGCCTTTGGATTCCCACATGACGGGCATAAGGATTGGTGCAATCAGATTTTGATAGTATTCTGGCAATGTCGCAGAAGGGTTCGCTTCAAGGAGAGCGGCAAAGAGTTGGAAAACGTATGGCATGAACTCTGAATCTAGTAAGCGCCATTCTTTTGAAGTGACACCCTGTGGAACTTACCTTGAACATCTGCCTGGAGGACTTCAGCAAACGGAGCATAGAAGGCTTGTTCTAATTTTTCTGGGTTTGCAGGGGCAGAAAACCTAAACAACGTTAGAGAACTCTAGGGGCGGAAACCCACTCGTGGTAGACCTAACTTACCGAATAAAAGCACCCATTGACTCAAAGTGATAGTAGTAGAACCGGGGGTTACTGGGATTGGCACTGATGATTCTCGTGATCTTGATAAGGTGCTCGAGGACAGTGTCAGTGTGAGGAACAACTGCTTCTTTGATCACGATGAGGACTCTCATAACACATTTCATGAGGAACTCGTTTTCTTGCACCTTCGGGGGCGATGGATCCTTCTCAACCAGTTGGAAAAGATGCTGCAGAAGGTCCTTTGCCAGTGGTGTAATATTGGCCGCTGAGACAATTGGCTGACCGTTTGCGTCGTGGAATGCGAGTACTCGTTCAACTGCAATAGCCGCATAAGTGTAGACAACATAGTTTGATGAGCCAAGGTGTTTCACCAACATTGGAAACACCTCCTGCCACTGAGCCGGCGTGATGATACCTCGGAACAGATACAGATACTTGATAGCGTCTACTTTCAAGATAGGATGCAAGCCGCTCTCGTTGACCAAGTCAGAGGCGAGGTTGTTTTGGAAAAAGTTGGCAATGTCCACATGTTTGCTTATGCTGGTGATGCCGTGGGTAGCGGTTGCTGCACCCTTGGCTGCAATCGCAGAGAATAGATAAGTGGCCGTGTCTTTAGATTTCCAGTTGGATGCTGGGTCTTTGGAGTACTCTGCAAGGTAATGGTTGGTGTACTGCAAGACTGTTTTGGTGACCAATTCCTCGAACTTGGTGGAAAGCTGGCGAACAAAGTCTGTAGCTGCTCTGCGTCTCGTATCGCTATCCGAACCCTCCAAATCACGCCGGATAAACTCGATGGGTTCATCCTCGAACAGTTCCTCGTCAGATTCCCTCAGGGCAATGTTTGGAAGCACGACTTTTTCGATGACCTGGCTAAGGGTTGATTCGTTCTCGAATAGCTTTGCGTGTTCAGGGATACCCGTTGTTGATGTCAGGAATTGCAACGCCTTGCTAACCAGTATATCGTACTTGGTCTCTTGGCCCACCGTCGTCAACAGATTCCAGGAATTTGCGACAAACTGGTCAACATGTGGTCCAAAAACGTCGCTGTATTTTTGTACAAAAAGAGTAGAGACTTCAAATATTCCGGCTCTGACAAACTCAAGAACCCCGGACTCGGTGTCGTCGTCTGTGTGAAGCAATTGGTTGTCATAGACTAGGTACTTGAGAAGCAAGTTCGCAATAGACTGCACGTTATCCTCTACCATTGGAGAGAGGTCCTGACAGTTGAGATCGTACATCAGCTTCACCATAAGATTGAGCTGAGTAAATGCCTGTGTAAGTTTCTCTTTGTCGTTCTTGTTCTCCTCGATAAATGCATCCAATCCCTATGGATAATTAGCCGCGATCCGTCATATAGCACAGTTCAGCGAGGTTTACCTCGAACAATGCCAGATATGGCGTTGAGAATGTAGAAAGCACATGAAGAATCTCGGTGAAAAGCTCGTCTGATCGGAAGAGAGGACGCCATCGTCGGAAAATCGAGTGGGCAACCGTGAGCACACCAATGTTAGCGGCCGGGTTTTTTGGGTCCAGCCTTGACACCAAGTCCTATAGAGATCAATTATTAGCATTCGACCCATACGAAGGGGGAAAGAAAAAATAAAAAATAAAAAATAAGGGCAACAGATAAACGTACAGCAACCAGTGTGTCCCATCGTTCCCAAAAATCACTGTCAGCAATCACACTAGCTGCTTCGCCCAGCTGGGTTTGGATTCCACCAGGCACATTGGTCATCAGATTGATCAGCTCGCGCTTAATAGTAATGACCTCGTCCTGTGGGAGCTTGTAGTTTCCATCCTCGTCCACCCAATTCCTTCGAATGAGATTCTTAAAGCATAGAGCGCTAGCAAGTCGAGTGTTGTAAGGGTAGTCGGCGGAAGCGGTGATTTGCAGGAGGGATAATGAAAAGCCCGGTTTCTTTTCCTCCTGACGCAGTGTGAGCTCGGCTGTTGAATCGTGTTAGCTGATTTCGTAGAACAGGCACGGCGGGCGCTGAGGCATACCTTGCTTGTTCTGCCTGGGATCCAAGCTCGCCTCTAAGAGCTGCGCAACAGCTCCCAAGTTGGCCGCCATCACGACAAATGAAGGAGCTACAAGGGCAGAGCAATAGAGGGGTGACAGCAGGTGGAAATTGCAGTCGGATGTAGTATGACCCAGCGAGGCGTTGGACAGCGGTGGAGGAGGAAGGCGCGCTGGCAACAACGATATGAAATGGCATGAAAGAAGGACGACGGATTCGCCGCTTTCCTTGTCCGGCAGTTTGTTTGGCGGGCTGTTTGTCTGTGTTTGTCTGCGGGAGCTCTGCGCCGTGGTGGGGGAGCCCGGCTGCCCCGCCAATCAGCGCCGCGCTGGCCCTCGCGCCCGCCACTTACATAATATACTTGGTTTCCATGTAATCACGTGACATCACGTGATTCATACAGCCCACAAACGCATGGAGAAAGCTTTTTCCGGGCTCTCCCTACGTAATGTGATGGTGTATGGAGTAGAGCTGATCATTACTATTAGGGCATATTATTACTTGTCTTGCAGTCGTCGAGATAGACCTTTTCTATAGCCTACACGGTGTGATTGGCTGTAGGCGTTTGTGTTGTTGCACGTGGCAGTACTTGGACTTTGCAAGAAACTCGAAGAAAGATTTTTTTTTCCTAAAAAGAAAATTTTTCCTTTGCAACAGTCACCAAGTCTCCAGTTCCAAGTAATCTAGCCGGCCACTCCTGTCGTCTTGGCACCACCTTATCTTTGATTGCCAGCAAACTACGGCGTACTCCGTCCTACTTACTCCGTACCGTACTAGTTACTACGGACTACTACCAGATTGCCCTGACCTGGCAAGGCTATCGTCGGCCACCCGTCCGCACGCTTTGGGCTAGCTGCATTAGATCCCACCTGCCTGCATGGCCCTTCTCTCTCTCCCAGACCACAGTCGGAAAAAAAACCACCATGAGATGAAAAGCTCTTCCTAGCTTGCAACCTCTTTTGCTGTGTTCGCGTTGTATGTCGCCCTTCTCCGTCTCCCACTCGTACATGTTTCCTGCGCTGTGCTTGCGGCATATGACACATCAACCCTCTACGTACGTATTCTGTCGCCAGATCACGCAACCGGGCCCTCGCTGACTGCCTTCCATTCTCTAGCTCTCCGAGGAGAAACCCAATTACCCAGGTGCTGACGTCTCTGACAAGCTGCGGATGTCTTCCGGAAATGATAATCCACCCCCAAAATCCACCTCGTCTTCGTTCGCCGATGTCTTCAAGACCTTAGCTTCCGGTCGCCGGAAATCTCTTTCTCCTCTCTCGGCCTCTGACGGCGGTAATGATTGGACAGCCTATCATATAGATGGTCGCAAGGATAGTCGCGCAACATTTGGCTTCGACGCAATGCATCGTGGAAGTCTCACACCGAACCCTCCCGAGCCCAGTTCCCCGCCAGAGTATGAAACTGCTCTCCGAAATCTCCAGCATCCTGTGTTGGCCGCCGAGGAGGCAGAGACAGTCGCCAGATTTCTAAACAGGTTCACAGCCGAACAATCCATAGCTCTTTGGGAAGCTGGCTCCCATCTCCTTTATCAAGAAGAGTCCGAAGATGGCCGGATGCGGGCGTCAAGGCTATTGGAGGCCGTGTCTGAGCGGCAAGACTTGCTACCAGCACTCAAAGGTCAGATTTGCAGGAGTATTTTGACCCAGACGGTGCCTGATGCGATCCCCGCTCGAATAAACGCCCTAGTTGCCTTGTCCGACAACGGCCGGAAGTTGGATAGCCTTCAAGCCAATATTTTCCCAACCCTCGCGGCTTGTCTCTTTCCGCTGTTCAAAGCTGTTGCAAATCTTCGATCAAAGGCAAGGAAAAATAAGACACCGCAATCGAATGGCCTTGATGACGAAACCCCTTTGGACAACTTGTTCGACTTCATTCTCAATATTTTCACGTTTCAGCACGTCCCCGCCAATAAGGAAGATATTGAAATTCTTCTTGAAGAGCTCCTCCGGGTTTGTCGGAAGACTGCGATCGCCAGAGACTTGAAAAACGCTCTTGTGATTTTTGAAGCCATTATTTGTTGCGCCGATATCCCCGAGAACAGCTTCGTTCCGTTGTTGGAAGTGCTATGCAGCATACACGCTTCCGTGAAATCCCTTGCTGGCCCTACTTCTCGTGCCATCCGCAGCATCTCCAAGTCCCCCCATAGGTCGTCAATGATTGATGCTCTGTATTCTTTCTTGGAAGAAGTTCCCGACGACTATGGTCGGAATTTAAATGTGGTGCGTGGTGCCATCGAGATATTGACTGACTTAATTGGCACTTTCGACCGCCAAGAGTCGTCCGAATTGTCCTTTTCCAAGTTGACCAGTTGTTGTCAATCAATCATATCACGAAAAAATGAGCGTCTATATGCCGATGTGGTCGAATTGTGCGCGAGTATGTTGAGTGGGGATTTTGCTTTAGAATGCATGCAAGAACAGAGTTGGTCTGGCCTAGCCGACTTGCTCATAGATTGCTGTGACTTCTCTGACGATACTGGTACTGACAACATCCAATCGTCCGTAACCTCGCCTACGAGGATGGTCCCACAGGGAGATCGCATTATCTCCAGCGCTTCTCGTTTGACATTATCAATAGAGCATATTTGGGACCAGTTGACGCTCAAGCAAAAAGACGAACTCGGCCGTTTTCTGAAAACAATCCACAATCGTTTGTCACCTTCTCAAGCCAGACTGTTGATCAACCATCTAAGAGTACGAAGAGCATGTTATCCTGATCAGGTCGACTGGGAATCCCAAGCAACATGGCTTGTTGAAGCATTTCTACAGAAGTCAGGCAAGCCATCTGATGTTCGCGTCTTGGCCATTGAAGCGTTAGAAGAAGCCCTACTTGAAGAGGGCAATTTGTCCAAGTTTGAAGAAATCGGTATCATCAGGCGTTTGCTTCAAGACTTTTCTGATGAAACAGATACAATTTATCTGGCCTCACTTGTATCAGTGATGACCGAAATTGGCGATGAGGCAGATGACCAATGTTTTCACATCATTGTCGATACACTCAGTTCACCGATGACCGCTGATTTGAATGGAGACGACACTACTGCCAATGCAAGTAATTTACAATCTCGCCGTGGTTCTGGTACTTGTTTAGAACCGTCCTTGTCGAACATTTGTATACTCGGCCTGGTTCGGCTGTTTCTTCGGTTCCTAAATTCAAAGCCTGGGCGAGCTGCGCTGTTATTTGAAACTTTAATCTTCATCACAAAGACATGGACGAAAAGATCACCCGACACCTTATTGACAGTGTTCAACCTTCTTTTTAGACTGCGTTGTGATTCTTCGGGTGCTGTTTACATCACCACGGAATCAGAAAATCATTTCTTGGTTGCAGTCTTGAGCCGCACACTTGATGTCGGTGTAAAGCAAACTGCAAATCCGGACGCATCTACCAGTGATCGATCATCAATAGCTACTGATGATGGCCTACCTACGAACATGGGCAGGCTATCGTTGCGTGACCAATCTACACCCAAGACACTATCACGCATCAGTAGCTCCCACCTACGTACAGCGAAGTGGTCACCTCCTAGTTGGACACATATCGATTCAAAGTCTCTTCCTGATGAACCTCCGGCAGACCCAAGTCCTCTTGTATATGCTTACAAGAAATCGGACGATGAAAATGACGGAGCCATTGTGTTGAAGATCAATATATACTTGGAAACAATCATCGATCTCTTGCAGAAGCGCGACCTCCACTGGGATTTGTATAGCTATATTTTGGCTCACCTTGGCCCGCAACTCAGCAACAAAAACTTTTTCTCCAACGCGGTCCCGCAAATACAGATGTTGCGCAATATTCTATGTGGTCAAATCAAGGGTGAGGCGTTTCGCGAACCGCCATCTACAACGGGCATCAAAAAGGCAGATGTGGCCATCTGTATATTTGACTCGTTGGCGATGCTCATTGGATATCACGAGTGTTTTGCCAAGAGCGAACAGGATGAGCTTGTTCGTGCATTTATGCTTGGAATTGGGTCATGGGATGGAACTTCGCGGGGATGTATACACGCCCTGTCTGTTTGCTGCCATGAGATCCCACTCTCGGTGACCAAGTCTTTGAATGCAATCCTTGATAAGATGTCAAAAGTAATAACGATGTCTCATGTGGCGGTGCATATACTAGAGTTCCTGGCGCTTCTTGCTCGGCTACCAGACGTATATGTTAACCTTCGCGAGGAAGAGATTCGTCACGTCTTTGGAATTTGTATACGGTTCATACAAACAAGTAGGGAACAGCAGCACAAAGTCGAGTCCCCTGTCAGTCGATCTGGATCGGTCGGCACAAGACTTAGCGGTGGTCTGAGAGAACTGGCCTCTGCACAGGCTGATTCTGCCGAGCCGAATTGGCAAGAAGGTGTTTCTCAATACGTATATACTTTGACGTATCACGTTCTGGTATTCTGGTTCCTGTCTCTCAAGCTCCAAGATCGTGCCAAACATGTCAACTGGATAACAAATCGGTTAATATTCACGGATGAAAACGACCGCGGGGTTGAGGAACAGAGCGAAGTGTTTATAGACTTGATGCAACGCTCAACTTATTCCGACCTTGGTGATACAATACCCTTTGAGACCTTTCCTCCATCGCCCGAAGATGGGCCTGTTACTTCGAAATCGTGGATTGTGGGCATGAGTATACTGACCATTGAGACTGCTGGCACATCTGGTCTCACGCAAATCACCAAAAGGATGGCTTCTGGAACGACTTATGCGGAGTACCGACAGCGAACTGCACCAGTGCTGCCTCACCAGATTCCTGCGACGCCTGATACACTGTCACTATCAAATGTGTCTAACCGCGCGGCCATACTACCTTCTCATGTTTTGCTTCAGATGATGACGACAGCATTTCCTACACCCGGTGTCATTCAGCCTATTCCACTGCCAGATGATGCCATGACTCGGAGAGCTATCAGCTCCTTTGATAGAAACGATATCGTTGATGGTCATAAAATCGGCGTCGTCTTCATTGACAAGGATCAAACCTCTGAAGCCGACATTTTGGCGAATACAGTCGGAAGTCCAGACTACGAGCATTTTATAGCTGGTTTGGGAACCAAGGTTTCCATTCGCAATGCCCAGTTCAACACCCAAGGTCTTTATAGTGATCTGGATGGCGAGTTCACGTATGCTTGGCGGGATCGGGTAGCAGAGATTGTGTACCATGTCGCAACGATGATGCCGACCAACCTTGAGCAGGATCCTGCTTGTGTGAGCAAAAAGCGTCACATCGGCAACGATTTTGTCAATATCATCTTCAATCGTTCAAACAAGCCTTTCAACTTTGAGACTATTCCTTCACAATTCAATTCGATCAATATTGTCATCAGTCCAGTATCCCGGATTGCTTTCGACAAGGACGTTGATTCTGTTGAAAGTTACAACAAATCGTTTTACATGGTCAGAGTAATGACGAAACCCGGCCTGCCTGAACTTTCTCCTGCTTCTACCCCAAAGATCATCTCTGGAAAAAGCCTTGCTGCGTATGTCCGTATCCTTGGAATGAACGCCTCTGTTTTCAGTCGGGTATGGAACCGAGAAGGTGGCGAGCATATTTCTTCGTGGAGAAACCGACTCCGAGAAATCAAACGGCTTCGGGAACGCGTGCTTTCACCGCCTACCCAACCTTCTGATACAACAGAAGGGGGTTTCTTAGGTTATCGTCGTAACACCAGAGCAAACATTTATTCTGAAGAAGAGGCATCATCTCGGCCCAGCGTGCGCACCGATTTCAACGCCGACTGGAATTCCGCAGCGGGCGGGAATGTCTTCAAGGCTCTAGACTTCACCCAGTGGACTCGATAATGATCCACGTCTATCTCAAAAAATCTCTCCGACAATCACACATCCGCGCTCAAGAGACATATCTTGATTCGGTTTTTTTTTTTCCACGATACCATCCACTTTGGCCAGAACCAACTGCCTTTGTACCCAAAATTTCTTTTTTATTGATCCTTATTGTAATCGGTCTCTTTGGTCTCGGGGTTTTGGTGCTCTTAGGTGTTATGTGACGATCTGGTTTTAATTTTATTGACAGTGTCAAAAAGTCTCCCTGGGAATCTGAATTACCGGGGATATGAAACAACCACACCAGGACAACAGGACAACAGAACTGCAAAACATGATATTACCAAAAAGGGAGTTCATTCTATACGCATTTCTATTTTCTTTTTCCCTCCTATTTTTCCTTGAGGGATGTTTCAAGGAGGAACCAAAAAAAAAAGTGAGTTTTTTTCACCATGTGATTGTAACGAAGCGATGACGATATTATGGGATTATGAGTAAAAGCAAAAAGTTTTTTTTTTTCTTTAAAAAAAAGGAAAGAAAAGAAAATATGTATGAATGAAATTCGTGTTGCTCAATTCATGTATTTTTACATGCAATCAATCTTGTTAGGATATGTGTAGGATTCAATTTTCATCAACAAATGTTTTTTCAAAAAATATCAATAAGCTTCCCATCGGATAGATAATAAACGATTGTTCAAACTACATCAATTGATATTTCTAACTAACGAGGGTATACTACCATATTTTACTCCAACCTTATATCAATGTTATATCAATGTTAACTATTATACACTTCTTCAACTGACACCATACAGCACATGAGTATGATTCTTGTTGTTCTCCCCTTCTTCTAATTTTGTTTTGAGATCACCATCCGAAAACTTCTGCTACACTGACAGTGTTCCATCTCACCCCGAGACCTAGGGCGATGACAACAACAACCAAGTCGACGACGCCCAAGACGGCGGCGCCCAGCATGAATCTAGGGTTGAAAATGCGGTACAGCATGAGATGACGGCGCAGGTGGCCCGCCCACATGGTTGTTGCCAAATTGATGGTGGCGTAGTAGAGCATGTGAGTTGCCGAGGCCTGGGCCACGTCGGAGAGGAGACGAAGCATTGGGCGACTACTGCTGTCGCTGCTTTCGTCCTCCGATGAAACGAGCTGCATAGGGACTCGGCCGTGGGTGTCGATTGAGCGTTTCCAGAGAACCACGAGGGGTACGGCAACGGCGGCCAGGATCTGTGCGCCAAAGGTGTTGAAAATCACCAGTAACGGTGACCAGGGGTATCTGACCGTAGAGAGAGCAAAGAAGGCACTTTCCCACTGGATGCTGTTCAATGTGGCCTGGTGGCCGGTCTTGAAGTAATGGAATGATCCGAGCAGGCCCAGCACGACTGGTCCAATAGCTGAGTTGGTCGTGGTGAGCGCATTCGTGTCGAGGATCTCAACCAATGACAAAATCTGCACCATCTCAATGGCAATGGCTCCTTGTCCCATGGGCTTGCTCAAAAGTGTGATGGCTAAGCAGAAATTAATGATCAACAGGACAAATCTAGCGCCGTGCACGTTTGCGAAGCCGAGAATCGTAATCGTTGTACGTTGTTGTTGCTGCTGCTCCGGTTGGTCACCAGCTTGCGACACATTGATGCTGATGCATGGCTTTGCCCAAACAAACGTAGCTGTTCCCGCTGCAAACGCAATGGCTAGCACCAACTGGGCTACGATGTTTCGAAGATATCTCAAGATGCCCTTGGCGAGAGGAAACCAATCACTGTCGTCAGCTGCATGAAAAGTCCAGAAAATTGCCGATAGTATCAACCCGACACGGAAAGCGAAGCCGACCCATAGAGAGGCAGATCCTTCGTATGATTTGGTGCCGGCATAAAAGGACTTTACCACAGTCGGCAAGATGATTGCAACTGCAAAAGGAACAATGAGCTGCCAGGGGGCCGAAGTCGAAGAGGTTGCAGACGAATAATAGGTTGACACGCAATATGGCATCTGTTCTTCTCGACATAAACGAGAGAACGATGCAAGTCTTGTCATGATAATGAAAAGAATCGAGTGATATGTCCCAAGAACCCTATCTGTGGTGGAAATTTGCCGCATCGACGAGATCCCAGCAAGAACACCAAAAGTGACAAGGAAAAATAGCAGTATCTGATCCTCCCAAATGGTATACGAGTTCGACGCAAATCCAATGGACTGGGAAACAGTTGCAATCACAGCGAACCAGCTCCAGGAAGAGTTTGGCAGCGACGATTTAAAGCTTGTTGGTGATGACAAAACAGTCGACATTGCACTAAGTATACTTCCTCCTGCGGTACCAAACGCTAAGGAATCAAGTATAGAGGCGTCGCCAGCGTAGACGAAGACTAGGGCGCCTACAGCTCCTAGACTCAGACCTAAGCCAATGCGGGAAAGTAAAGTCGAATTGAGGGCCGTTCGGTCTTCACGAATGCCTCGAGCGTATGTGATCAGCACCACGATGCCCCCAAAAAGTAACACAATCCCTTGTACCATACTGGGTACATCAAACCGGGCCCACAAGCCGCGACAGACGCTCAAGGTATCTCGCTGATACTCTCTATAAGCCTCGTATGCCGTCAGTAATTTTTCCGAATTGGATCCCAATTTAGACAATGCCTTCCACTGTGACTCGGCATCAGCCCAGAGTGACAAAGGGCCTGAAGTTTGGCTATCGTCGACTCCTCGCGCCAAAGCATATTGATGTTGATACCTTTTGATCTGAGCCGATGTGATACGGTTAACTGTGGCTAGATTCTTCAGGTCTGAACGCGATGCGAATGCTTCTTCTATTGGAGAGCCAAGGTTGTTGAACGGAATAGGAATGCCAAGAAGCAAAGAGAGAGTGGGAACAATATCAATTTGGGGGATTGGCCGTTCCTTGGCTGTCCTGGGTGGCGTGACAAACTCTGGACTTGTACGCCCAAATATGCCTTTCTTGGAGTACATCCAAAGGGCGGCTTCTACTTCGTCATCAGACTCGCCGCCGTGATCACCTTTTGAATCCATGCCATGATCCCCCATCACTATAAGAAGCGTGTCATCGTCTATCGAGTCAATGATTTTACGTATAACCTGGTCCATTTGTTTCAATTTTTCGGCCATAGCAGCATGGTCAGGGCCGTAGCGATGGCCAGCATGGTCAACACCAAGGTAATGGCCGAAAATTACGTCCCATTTTGTTGCGTTTGTCGGATGAAGGAGCGGGAATAGATGATCATTGACCCCGTTGTCCACAGTATGCAAGTCCCATACATTAAACGAGTCAAATGGGCGGGTCAATTCTGGATCAAAGTAGTCCGGGAACAGGCTATGCCAGGTGTCGTCTCCCAGATGAACCAAGTTTTTACCGGCAGCACGCAGCTGAGACACGATATTGTCCTCATCAATGGCCGTGCCGGCAAAATTAGAGCCGGCGTCAATAAAAGTAGGTAATGTGCCCGTAGTAAGTCCTTTCAATCGTTGTAGGGTAGTTGTGGGAGGGTCGGCGATGAAAGGTAAGAGAAAGGCTTTCTCGGGTGATTGGACTGCGGTATCATAAAGGATAGGAATGTTGTCATGGAATGTTTGCGCCTTGTCGCCCTCTGATTTTGGATGAAAAGGAACGGTGAAGTCGTATCTCAAAGCATCAATGATTAAGAAGACGGTCTTGTCGAAAGTTTTGGGGTGCCAGCAGCCCTCGTCTGCTTTTCCACTGCTGAAATCGGCATCGTCCAGGGGGGATATGCTGCAACTTGATTTGTCATTGAGAACCAGGCGAGTCAAAAGGAATCCTTTCGTGAATAAATATATGCCAATAACGTGTAAGAAACTGTCGCGCGCACACGAATTAGCAGTGCCCCTGACAAAATGGGCAGATGACTTACAAGACCCACGAAAGAATCCCAACAATGCCGATATGTTTCTTTTTAAAGTCCTTTTCTTTGGCCTGGAGCAATTCCTTACTCTTGGAAGCTTCTGCTAACCCGGCTTCTTCATTCTTGAAGGCATTCGAGGATTGGGTACTGGAGCCGCGGTTTTCAGAAGTCGAATAAGTTCCTCCTAGCTGAGGACCAGAACTCCCGGCTTGACTACCCAACGACTTTTTTTCGGATGTGTTTGCTTGCATTCCCGGTTACGAACGACTTGTGTGTCTCGGTGAGGTTGAGCAGCAGGTTGTATGCGTGTCGGAGGTTCGTGATTATTATACAGAGAGAATCGTGAATGGAATGGAAGATATCGTTCAAAGAAGGAACATTTTGAAGAGTATAAGAGCGTATAAAAGCTGCCAATCTGAATTGTCTGATGCTGCGATGATGCGGCGCACAGGGAGTAGGTATTCGGATCGTTACTAGCACACTGGGCGAACGCTTATTAAAAGGATAGAAAAGGAAAATTCAACAGAAAATAAAGAAAAAGAAAGTTCACTTGAAGAGGAAAAAAAATAGAGAGAGAGAGAAAGAATGGCAGTCAATGGTTAGAATTATCGCATGGAGTTTTTGAGTCGCGAAGAGAGAAGCAGTTGTGCCGCTGTGTTCCGCGAGGCAATTGCGGATACCTAAGGGGTCCCATGCCGCTCACTATTGGCCAATTCGTCTTCACGCGGAGATCGTCCTCTTCATGTTGACAAGAATCACAAGATGGCATGAGTCGATATTAAGGAGATTGGTCTGAAGTACGAATACAAACATAGTATAGAAGAAGAAGATTTCATTATTTACTCAATAAAGTGTTCACGAGAAGGTGCCTTGTACCGGCCAGATTACATCATTCACAAGCTGTTCAGCTTTGGCCCTGAGTTCCAGGAGTAAAAAGGTCAGAAAAGTCAAAAGGAAAAGGTGAAATGAAGAAGAAAAATAAGGATAGGAAAGAAGGCAAGCCGCCGGATCGCATCGAGCCGACCCTAGTAGCGTGGCAGGGCCGAAGGAAGGGCGTATGGCGGCGAAAGAAAAAAAGTGAGTAAATTGTAAAACGCAATGGCAATGCTTGTATAAAACAGGAGGTTCCAGGTACAACACGGTGAAATATTACTGAATATTCACAAGAATGTTCAAGGGTCGAGATTATGAATAGACAATAAGGCTCTCGATACGAGTGCATGCCGGTTGTCAGTTCGACAGCATTGTACCCGGAAGATTTTCGAGTACAGGATGAAAGTATACATTGAGTATGTGCAACCACAGAAAGAAAGTAAGGGCGAAAAGGACGACTGGTCACGTTGTAACGCAGGAATCGAAAGAGAATTATAAAGGTCACGCCCGATTATTGAGTTCGTCATGTGGATAGGGTCGTAGAAATTCGAAAAGAAGCAACAAATGGCAAATAAAGCACGTTGCTGACTGGTATCACCGGCGAAGAAGCAAAAAAGAAGAGATGATGCATTGAGAGCAGCGTCCTAAGACCATCTGCTGCCCTCTTCCTTCTCCTTCAATCCACCCATACGCTCCAGGTCGAGGGATTGGAAGCGGCCGGATTCGTTGGATTGATATGGAGGAAGGTCCTCCTTGTACGGCTCGAGTCCAACGCCGCCCTTTTCGCTAATGTGGACGACAACGACACGGCCAGAGTGGCGCTTGCCGGTACCGTCCTCCTCTTCGGGGAAGGTGATGTGAATCTCGGGCACGGGGCTCTGCGGAGGGCTTGACGAATTCTGAACCAAATCTCTCTTTTCGTTGTAGACGTGTATCGAGCCAGTCCTGCTGTTCTGTGTGATTGTGAGGCGTCTTTGGTGGCCGTGCTTGTGGTTGTTGTACAGCGGCAGTTGGGACTCCATCTTGCGACGGCGCTGGCGGAGCACAAGCAAACTGCCGGCAAGAACGATTCCAAGCAGGATCAAGACAAGCAAAGAGATCAGCAAGTTGATGGTGGTAGGATTCATGGAGTCATCGTTCTGGTCATCGCGAGCACCGAGGACTCGGATAGCGGCCATGGTTGTTGACGGGGTTATTCCTTGGCGGTTCTAATCGGGTGTTTATTGTCTTATTATTCCCTGTCCCTTTTTCCTGATCCGAGGTTGTTTCGTAGAAGTAATGGTTTGTTGGTTCAGAGAGTGTGCTGTATGTATGTATTCATGTATGTGTTGTGGGCACGCGTGGGTCGGTAGAGGCGTGGTTCCGGCAATGAGCGACAGGTTGTTTTGTTTGGAGGGAAGGAATGGCACGGTGCGCAGCTGAAAGAGTGAAGCTGCTGACACCAGTCGTAGAGAAGGCGGGTGAATGAAGGGGAGAGCAAGTGGGATGAAAACGGTCGGAAATGGTTGAAGGAAAGGGAAAAGGGAAAAAAGAATGTGGAGAGAGCGAGCGAGAGAGAGAGAAAACGAGGGCGAGAAAGGGGACTGAGGCAGTGTCGGGGCCTCCTGTGGTCCAGCCCAACTTCGCTGGGGGAGGACGAGTTCGCCGCTAGTCCTGTTTGCACCAGTGCGGGGCCCGGGTACCTGGCGAACTTGCCAGCGGACCAATGACAGGACACGCCTGTCCGCGCCGCCAGGAACGCAGCGTGAATCGGGGTCTTGGCATGTTTTCTACTAAGCTGCTTGCGGGGTAGTTCGACGCGTTTGTCAATTATAGCTGCCAATGACAATGCAGGAGCCGCTCCACTGCAATTTCGCGCCTTTGCTAGCCCTCAACTATGCCGTTAGCATCTCCTATCTCATGCTATCTGTGCTCTCTCTCACATGTGCGCGAGGAGCAAGGGCGAGGTCCGAGTGTCTATTATTGTCTGATGGTCCTGCAACAAATCAATATGTCTTTATAAATATGTATATTTATGGCAATCTGTACGGTGCATGCGTCAACAACACCCGCAGTCATGTTATTAGTTTGCTTATTACCTATTCGCGTTAGGCTGCAAACAGACGGAAGGAGAGCAATGATTGGCGCCTGATGACACAAAAAGCGGGGTCTATAAACACGTCAAAGTGGTTGTCATCTGTGCAGCACGACATTAAATAATTAATAACAGCAATTTAATAATCAATAAATATTAATGAATATCAAGCAAGGATTTTGCCACTGTGTTTTGGGTTATTTGTTTGTTTGTTCGTTTGATCTGTATCCTGATCAAACATAGTATGTAGTCCTATTTAGTTTCCTATGCTTAATCAAGTGATATCACAGGTTGAAGGACGTGGAAGAAAGGATTCACTACTAGAAAACACACTTTGGTATCGATCCTACCAAATAATCCTATGGAAGAGGCCAAATTCTGTAGTAAAATAAAGGAGAGCAAAAATTTTTGCCAAAAACTTTATATAGTGAACATCGATGTCTCGTCTTTAGCGACGTTTCGAGATAACCGTCGTAGCTGCCCTTTTCTTTTTTTTTCCCCTCTACAACCAAGTATACTATATTTCGAGGTATAATAAATGAGTAGATATAAGGTATTCTTGTTCCTTGATGAGAGGGAAGGTGATCAATTTCCCACCGTTTAAATCCGGGTCTATCCAGAAGCTCTCTTCGAGTGTCTTGCCAGGAAAGAAAGCACCAAAGCGTCGATGATAGCCTACATGCGGTGAGTACCTTGGATCGCTTTCTAGCCTTGCATATAATGCCTTTCCACTTATCTTTCCAAAAGTTCCATACACTGGATTGGTATTCTTATCGGCAGCCTTCAGGGAGAAACAAGCTTCTGAAACTCTAACTCTACTAGGGACTAAAGTCGCTGCATCAGCAAGGCTGTCAATCCTGTCCAGTCCAACTCTAATCGCCTACTAACAGTACAAGCAAGATCAATAGAGTTATTTTCTTGATAGATATATTTTATACATCGCGTTCGACGGATTAATGGGAGCTAAGTCGAGAGGAACGCGGTTCTGTTCATATGACATTCAAAGAGGCATATATTTCGCTTTGTGTTTCTGTTAATCTATTTTACAGTAAATGTCTCAAATTGGGCATTACAAATCTTGAGAGTAACATGGCCAAGCTTCACTAGTCAAAGTCGACGTCTCGGATATAAGTTGAAATCATAGACTTGTCCCCGTGAATAGAAGATTATATACGCCACTTGAATAGATGCATAGGTGGGTTTCAAAGATCTCATATGTGTATAGACAAGACAGGATGGAATCCCTATGGATAGGGTGCCTACCTGGCACGCCCTCCAGGTAGCTGGGAAATTAGTCGAGCTGTATATTATAGAGAAAACCTATATTCCCGGTAACATAGTCGTTGATAGCGAGACCTGCGAGCTAACAGAAGCATTATCTCAGTAAGAATGCCTTCGCTGGCTTTGGTACTCTCTGCGTTATACCGGATTGGTTCAGTGAAGTATAAACCATTGTCCAGAAGCCGATTTTCCTGCTTCAGGAATATTGTTTCATTATAAGGTCGAGAGATATACACACTTCATCTTGGTTTTTTTTTTTTTTTTTTTTTTTTTTTTTT